>CM053026.1:580395794-580590076 GCA_028564925.1 Lithobates sylvaticus | reverse complement strand
TGCTGCTATTTGGGGCACAGTAATGCTGCTATTTGGTGCACACTGATCCTGCAAATGGGGGCACATCAATCCTGCAAATGGGGGCACATCAATCCTGCAAATGGGGGCACAGTGAGGCTGCAATGGGGACACACTGATCCTGCAAATAGGGGCACATCGATCCTGCAAATAGGGGCACATCGATCCTGCCAATGGGGGCACAGTGAGGCTGCAATGGGGGCACAGTGAGGCTGCAATGGGGGCACAGTGATGCTGCAATGGGGGCACAGTGATGCTGCAATGGGGGCACAGTGATGCTGCTATTTGGGGCACGGTGATGCTGCTATTTGGGGCACGGTGATCCTGCAAATAGGGGCACGGTGATCCTGCAAATAGGGGCACGGTGAGGCTGCAATGTGGGGCACGGTGAGTCTGCAATTTGGGGGAAGGTGAGGCTGCAATGTTGGGCACGGTAAGGCTGCAATGATGGGCACAGGTCACGCTGCAATAATGGGCACAGGTGAGCCTGCATTGATGGGCACTAATGAGGCACTGCTGAGGGGAGATCATTTTTGATGGCGTGATTAGGGGCGGGGCAGGGTAAGGGTTGGGTGGGGTTTTGGTGGCGAGTAACCCTTGAGACCTGGCTAGTAGCTCAGGACTTGAAAGCCCTGTGTGTGTATATGTATGTGTGTATGTATGTATGTATGTATGTATGTATAATAAATATATATATATAGAAAAAAGTGCTACAATGTGCTGTGCAATCAAAAAAAAGTTCAAAAGTGCTCCAATGTAATCCATGCGATTCAGTGGTTGCTGTGATATCAATCCAATATTAAGGTGCTGCATGTGCACTCAGGTGTTCCCCCCAGGTAATGGCTGCTCACCTTAGAGCGTGTGACCTTGCTGATTAGGCTTGGTCAATACACGCATTGGAACCTGTAAATGGTTCGGTGTTGATTCCCGGATTCCTGTGGTGGCCTCACTCTGTGCTTCAATATGGTAATGAAGTCCCTTTTGTGCCTCAGTAATACCAATAGAAAAAGGAGGACTTCATAGTGTAGTATATTAAAACTTTTATTCTCAGCATAGTAAAAAATCCCTTGCAGGGTACTCACATTTGCATGGCGTGTCAGGGCGCCACTCTAAAATGTTAGAATTAAAATGTCTAAAATTTTAGAGTGGCGCCCTGACGCGCCATGCAAATGTGAGTACCCTGCAAGGAATTTTTTACTATGTTGAGAATATAAGTTTTTAATATACTACACTATGAAGTCCTCCTTTTTCTATTGGTATTACTGAGGCACAAAAATATATATATAGTTTGGGTCACCATTATATGGGTTTAAGGATTTTATTGATTGCTTTTTTCTCACCATATGGATGTTTTATCATATCCTGCATGAAAGCACTTTATTTGGAATATTGTATGTATTTTAGCACGTTATCACTTTATTGCTGTTGTTATAAAGCACATTTTTCGTTTCACTATTTGGATTGTAAGTTTGAAAGCGCAGCGTACTTTAGAATATTGGATGGTCTTTGCATGATTTGAGACATGTGCAACGCTAGCTGCTGATTCAAAAATATAGTGGCATTTGGGAGACCCTATTTTGGGCTTATAGCAAGTGGTGGCTCGCAGGACATTACATTGATTGTTCATAATTCTACCTTGGCCCCTGTTCCAGCAGAAGAAAAGGACACCCCCCCCCCCCAGACACAATCTGGCCCTCCTAAAGTCTGAAGGACAATAAACAGGCCCTTTTATTTGAAAAGTTTGGAGACCCCTGCTATAGAAGAATACATACCGTATTTTTCGCTCCATAAGACGCACCTAGGTTTTAGAGGAGGAAAACAAGAAAAAAAATATTCTGAACCAAATGGTGTACTAAAATATTTTCCAGTGCCCATGAAATGCAGCCTGACCATTGGCATAAATGCAGCCTGACCATTGCCATAAACGCAGACTGACCAATATTGCAGAGTGACCATTGCCAATAATGCAGAGTGACCATTGCCACAAACACAGCCTTACCTGGCAGAGCAGGGGGATCGCCCAGCGCTCACTGGGTTTTTTGGATGTCTGTCCCCTGCTCTCCTGACTTTCTTCCGGTGGTGGCAGGGGGGCGGTGCCTGTCGTATATTCGCACCATAAGCTTCAGAGATATTTCCCCCCATATTTCTGGGAGAAAAAAGTGCATCTCTTATGGTCCGAAAAGTACGGTAAATCTTTTGCTCTATTCTAAACTTAAGAAATTTAACTGATCCATGCATGCCTAGCATTTCAAGATGGTATTGCTCAAGGCCATCATTCAAGAAGATTATTGCATGAAATCATCATACGCTGAAAACTGCCAGCCTCTCAAGTTGGGGTGCCTATTTGGGGGCATCTGCGATTAAGGCCTATGAAATTTCCTGGCCCGGGGATAGAAAAAAACATCCTCAAACTGGCCGCTGTTTTTTTGGCCCTGTAATCCTACCTTCTCATCAAAGACAGGTCAAAGACCTCCCTTGCAAACTGGAGCCTCTGATATTATGGACCCAGAAAAACTTTGAAGATCTGAAAGCATCCTATGATCCAGCTCCTCAGAAGATCATCTCGGCTGTTTCAGACAATTACCTACAGATCATACAAACCTGGGGGACACCAGAGGTCAACCTTAAGGCCTGGTTCACACCTATGAATCTTTTAGTGCATTTTCAGTTTCGCAGAAACACACTACAGTCCATTTAACATGGTTTCCTATGGATGTAGTTCACATCTGTGCTATTTATGGAAAGGGCCAGGGACTTTTTTCTGGTTTTTGGTTCCATAGACTTCAATGGATCAAAAGCGTATATTGCAAAATGCACCTGTTTTATATGCAAACTGCAACCTGCATAGGTGTGAATTGGGCCTCAAGCAATTTCCCTGAACACCAAGCTTCCTTACTTTTTCTCAAGGGTGCCTTTTCCAAATCCTCTGGGACTGGATGCTCTCAAGTCCAAAAAAGTCAACCTAGGCAAGCTTGAATTCTTGTGGAAGACTTGGGGCATGTTTTTCTCGCTGTTTGAAGAATAGGAAGAGATAAAAGATGAATTATGCAAACATGTTTGATATCCCTGGAGATGTTAAAAGTGCTAATGAGTTTTAATGGAGCAGTTATTTTTAAAACCATAGCCACGGTGCAATATAACTTTTTGACTGTTAACTGTTTCCAATGGGAAATAAGCCAGGCAGTAACTAAATCGTAATTCAGCAAGCATTTATTATTGGAACACTTTGATAGCATGTCTTATCTTCAGCTTTTTTTTTTTTTACCTATAACAGCCTTCCCAAGTATTACATTAGTTTTACTACTGCCATGCTGCCCTCTAGTGGCTGTAGTTATCCCCAAAAAAAAAATCCCTTTCTTTCTTTTTTTTTTTTTTTATAAATTCTTCTTTATTAATTTTTCATACAAAAAAAGATACATTACATAACATTATTTGTCTCTATACATTCTTTCCCCCTCCCCACAGTTATTAAGCATTTCATAGAGTAACATGCAGACATCTACTTAGCATCAAAAAATGAGCGTTTTAAGCTTTTCTTATACTCTTATTTTATCATAATAACATTATGGAGTATTAAAAGTAGGGGATCAGAAACACCACTATGCCTATGAAAGTTCAATTTCCTTCCTTCTATTATGTACTTTCCTTTACATCCTTAATACCCCCCCTTGCTTCTCCTTCCTCCCTCCCCTAGTCCCTTCCCACTTGACTTATATATATATATATATATATATATATATATATATATATATATATATATATATAATATATTCATGCGTGGATTCCAGTTCACCTATATATAGTCTTCTATTATTTCCTTCCCTCTTTCTTAATCTTCTATCCTAGGGGGCTCATTTTTACTAGCCAAGGGTACCACATCTTATTAAACTCTTTAAGGTTGCCTCTCTTTATATATACTGCTTTTTCTCTACACAGATTCTCATTTACTATCCCGATCCAATTATTCACTGTAGGTGGTTCCTTTGATTGCAATCAGTTTTCTGGCTTGAAATAGGCATCTCAAAATTGCTGTAGTTTGGACACGGGGGGGCGTGGCCTGGAGCTTCATGGCGTAGGGAGTGTGGAGTGATAGCTCTGCCTGAGACATCATCCTTGTACCTCATCCTCTGGGGATTCTCGGACACAATTACCCCAAACAGTAGCCCTGAAGAACCGGGCACATCGCGGGCTCCATGTCGCCACCAAAACGGTCCTCGGAGGCCGCTGCTAAGCTGGCCAAATACCGCCATGAAGGACAGGCAGCCGAGGAGGAAGATGGCGTCGGCCGCGTGCAGGCCGCGGAGGAGACCACCTCCGGCGACACAGCCAAGATTCTGAAAGCAGTCTCGGTATGCCAGACCACGCTCACATCCAAAATAGAGGAGGTAAAGGTCGACATCTCCCTCATCCGTCAGGACATCCAAAAGCTGCGGGACAGGGCCACCGAGATGGAGCGCAGGGTATCCAGAACGGAGGCGGACATCACCCCGCTCCAAATATCGACAGAGCAACTACAGCATCAGCTCAGCACAGTCCTCCATAAGCAGGACGATATGGAGAACCGGCTCAGGAGATGCAACCTCCGCTTTGTGGGTCTCCCGGAACGGGCTGAAGGCTCAGATCCCCCTACCTACTTAGAGAACCTCCTCATCAAGGCATACGGGAGAGAGGCCTTCTCCTCCACCTTCGTCATAGAGCGCGCTCACCGCCTCGCAGCACGCCCTCCCCCAGCCGGTGCCCCCCGAGAACTTTCATTGCTAAACTGCTCAATTACAGAGACCGGGACACCGTGCTGCGACTCACCCGTGAACGCGGGAACATCCCGGTCGGCAATGTGACGGTTGCGGTGCACCCGGACTTCTCCGCCGAGGTGCAGAAGAAGCGCGCGCAGTTCACGGAGGCGAAGCGGCAACTGCGCATCCACCATCTACCGTACGCTATGGTGTTCCCGGCGAGGCTCCGAGTGACCCGCGACGGAAAGACCCAGTTCTTTGAAGACCCCGCCGCCGTCTTATCCTGGCTGGAGCAGCACGAGGTGGCCGGTCCGGCCCACAGATGAAGCCCACATCCTCACAACTGCATCCATGAGCTGCCTGGGGAAACCGTGACCGTATCCATTCGCCTAAATGTGAGTGTATCCCCTCCTGCCGCCTCAGCCCTGCTCTAACTTGACCCCTTGACTATGCCTTTAGACACACTGCATGCACGGTGTATATCCCACCACTCACCAGCGTCCCCGTGTACCCGGCATGGTCCCCCTGGCAGCAAACCTGGAACGATCCCCCCCCACCGCCTCCTGCCGCTGACCTACCTGAGCCGAACCAACGGACGGATTCCCTCACGAGCCGCAACAAATCAACATGCCTGCCACTCGCTCCCGAGCAGACTTGCCATTCGTCCCGCCGAGCCACAAGCATGGCATGAGCACCTGTCCGCCGCCATGCGCACCCCCCCATTACCTTTCCTCTCCCCCCCCCCTTCCTCTATACTCACGAGCTGGTGCGAGGCCTGATGGACTGGCTGCTGCAGCCTGCCGCACATCCGACTCTGTGCCCCTGAACAGTGGCACTACATTCCCCATCAACACCCCCACCTGATAACCTGTCTCCCCCCACCACCAGACCTCAAGTACTCTCAGGCACCCCCTCTCCCCTGTTCACCTCGAGTCCTCACTCAGACTGTTCACACTCCCTGTTCACCACCAAGCTGTGAGCTTAACAGTGTGTCCCTATGCCGCCCCGATGCACTGCCATGGTCACCCTCGGGACCGAGGACACCTATGTTACTAACTCTTTGACCTGGCACTTGTTTGATATTGTTTTGTTTCCCTGGCCAGCTATCACTACCACGGATGTGGAGAGTGATCGTTTGAACATTATGCCACGCTGGTCCAGAGATGGCATGTTACCAGTTACGGTTTGTACACAGTATGTAATGTTCACTTTTTATCTGATATACATAGCAATGTTTACTACTATGATGCAATGTACGAGCGACCCCCCCTGCCTTACCGAGACACGGGGGGTACAACAGGAGCACACTGAACCCAGGTCAGGCCACAGTATCCTATGCGGGCTCACTAACCCCCTCACCACACCAGGCGTTACCCGCATAGTACTTGATAGTACCCCTGCTCCCCTCAATATACCACATGGCTACGCTTAAAATAATTACCTGGAACGTCCGTGGCCTATGTGCTAAACCCAAGCGCCTGGCAGTCCTCACCCACCTTAAACGCCTGCGGGCAGATATCTCTATCCTGGCCGAAACACACCTCACTGGCCAATCCCAGAGGGCACTGAAGAAGCCATGGGTAGGTTGGCTATACAACGCTCCTCACACTTCCAACTCTCGGGGCATAGCTGTCCTCATTGCTAAAACAGTACAATTTCAACTGCACGACCTGCAGCTTGACCCCCTAGGCAGATTTCTGTTTCTTCACTCCACGGTCGGTGGAAGGGAGCTGCTAATAATGGCATTTTACATACCCCCGCCCTTCCAATTCCACGCACTGCAGGAAGGACTAGCCTTCATGACCAAATACCCTACGGTACCTGCTATCTGGGCAGGCGACTTTAACACGACGATCAACCCCAATCTAGACAGACTCAGCACGACCACCCCGCCACCACCCCCCCCCCCCCCCAATACACCACCAGATTTGGCAAATTCGCAGCCGAATTCGCCATGACTGACACCTGGAGATACAAACACCCCACCAAGATAGCCTTCTCCTGCTACACCCCATCGCAACAGGCCATGTCCCGTATAGACATGATCCTACTCTCCCCCGCCCTGCTGCCTGACCTCCTGGATGTGGGGTTCGACACCAGGGTGCTCTCGGATCACTCTCCGTACTGGATGACACTGAGGCTACCCACTGCCTCCCCCCTCCGGATCTGGAGACTGAACCCGTTCTGGCTCACGGTTTTGTCTGATCTAGACGCCGTGCAGAGAGAATGGGTCCATTTCTTCCACACAAACGAGAAAACGGCACCTGCCGGGTCAATCTGGGAAGCTTTCAAGCTCCACGCCAAACTCATCTTATCTACACGTATAAATAGGCACAAATCCACATCCAAGATAATACTCCAGCAAGCCGAAGAAAGACTCGACTCCCTTGAACAAACATTCCTCACCGACCCCTCGACGGCGAACGCCTCCCTTCTCCGGCTGCAGTCCAGGCTGACCAACCACTTACACTTTGAAAAGGCAAAACAGGGTATCTTTTTCTGTAAACAGCGAGTATATGAACATGGCGAACGTGCGGGCAAACTACTAGCATATATGGCCCATCTGGACCATAGCCCTCCAGTGGTTGTTCGGCTTCAGACTGCAGCTGGGGAAGTGACATCGGACCCGGACTTGGTGGCGGAGGAGTTCAAGCTATTTTACTCCAACCTATACACCTCTACGTCACGCCACACGCACAATGAACTCTCCCAGTTCCTACACCTTATTAACTTCCCCACAATCTCCCAGACCCAAAGGTCTATCCTAGAAGCCCATATCACCTCTGAATGTATAGCGGAGGCCCTTGCCCTTCTCCCACACTCCAAGGCCCCGGGCTCGGACGGCCTGCCCCTGGAGTTCTATGCCCAATTACAAGAAGTCCTCATCCCCAAGCTGCAGGCACTCTACACCCACATATTTGACACTGCCACCCTCCCCCCTTCCATGGGGGAGGCTCTTATAGTACTTATCCCCAAACCCGGCAAAGACCCCCTTTACCCAGAATCTTACCGCCCCATCTCCCTCCTCCAACTAGACGTGAAAATATTAGCCAAAATCCTTGCCCTGCGACTTAACACAGTCATACTCAGCCTGATCCACCCAGATCAGACTGGGTTCATGCCCAACAAAAATACCGCCTTCAACCTCCGCGGACTTTTTATGAATCTACAGGCCACTCACGATAACACTGGATCCAGGGCAGTGGTGAGCCTGGATGCCGCAAAGGCATTTGACTCCGTTGAGTGGAGCTATCTCTGGGAGTGCCTACACAGGTATGGCTTCGGCCCTAAATTTATAAAATGGCTCCAGCTCCTATACCAGGCCCCCACTGCCCGAATCCAGGTCAATGGTAGAATCTCAGACTCTTTCCCGCTATCCAGAGGCACTCGCCAGGGCTGTCCGATTTCCCCCCTGCTCTATGCCCTGGCGGTAGAACCACTCGCCATCGCTATCCGGTCCCACCCCCACATCATGGGCCTCCGCTCTGGATCTCTTGTCGAGACTATCAGTCTGTATGCAGACGACATGCTGCTGTACCTAGAAGATTCGGGCCCCTCCCTTGAGGCGGCTCTGGGGCTGATAGAGCAGTTTGGGGAGTACTCCGGGCTGCAAATAAATTGGACCAAATCCCAGATCCTACCAGTCGACTTGGGTGCCCCGTCTGCATCCCAGGCAGCACTCCCTCTCGTCAGGGCCAACCAAATTAAGTATCTAGGCGTACAATGCTCCAGAAACCTGATGGATTATGTCAACCTAAACATAGAACCCCTCTTTTCCCTACTCAAAACCAAAACCCAGGTGTGGTCCCGCCTTCCCCTAGGGGTGATGGGACGGATAAATTTGGTTAAGATGATCCTCCTCCCCAAGCTGCTCTATCTGTTCTGGCATGCCCCCCTCAGCATACCTCCTAGAACCTTCAAGTCAATGGAGGCAATCCTTAACACATTTGTGTGGGGCGCAGCCCGCCACAAGCTCTCCTGGGATACTCTGAAACGCCCTGCCCACCTCGGTGGCACTGCCCTTCCAGACCTCCTTCTGTACTACATAGCGGCACAATTGTCGCACTTCTACTATTACAATCATACAGACAAAGACCGCTACACCACCCTAGTCTGCTCGCCACACTTTGATCAGGTCATTCGCCCCTTCCGGATCCTCATGCGTGGCACCTCTAGACCCCTTACCTCCAAACACACCATGCTGTTTCACCACTGCAAGGTGTGGCGACAAGCTACCACCATCACCAGAGCCCCTGCATTCCACACATACACACCCCTGTGGGACAACCCCCAACTTCCCGAACTACACACCATTCCAGATCAAAACCAGTGGATAAATAATGGCATTATTTTCCTTTTCCAAGTTCTTTCCCACGGTAGAATTAGACAGTTTCAAGCTCTCAAGGACGAATTCAACCTCCCCAGTCGTATGCTTTTCCGCTACCTCCAGCTCCGTCATGCCCTGAATTCCCAATTCGGTGAAACTATCCCCAGACTTGAGGCCCTACCAATCACGAATGTTGTTCGCGGTCAAGACCCCAAGAGACTGACCTCCTTTTTCTACAATCACCTTATAACGCCAGCGGCCACCGAACGAGCATTCCACCTTAAAACTGAATGGGAGGCGGACCTGGGGGTGGTTGAGGACGACGACTGGGAAGATGCACTAGCTGCCTCAAAAAAGGTATCCCCCAAACTGTCAGACAGACTTACACATTTATATATGCTACATAGGTCATATCTCACCCCCACCCGACTGTCCAAATTCAAACCTGATACAAGCCCTTCTTGCCCCAAATGCGGGGACCCACGCACCTACTACCTTCTACCACCTACTATGGTCATGCCCAAAACTCCAAGAATACTGGTCTCAGATTGTCAAGTTCCTCCACGACCGAATGGGGTCTCCCCTGACCCTGTGCCCCCGCCAGTGTCTCCTCGGCATCCTCCCCCTCCCAGAAGAGGAAAAACATCTCAGCACATTTCTCCAAGAATCACTCTTCCTAGCCAGGCTACTAATCGCACGCACCTGGATCAGAGCAACACCTCCCACCATCCAGCAATGGAAGGGGACGATCAATGCCACACTCCCCTACAAAAAGGTGCTCTACAAGCATAGAGGATGTCCGGCAAAGTTTAATAAAATCTGGGACAGGTGGATAGAGGACTCTGCCACCTGCACTGACCAGAATTGACTCACACCCGTCTAGCTTCGCCCGATTAGACGAGGCCCCCCGTCGACCTCTGATTAGAAACAGCCCCACCTACCATATACTTACATCAACCTGCACCCTCTGCCCAGCTGCAGAGCTCAGGCTCGCAAACCACGCCCCCTCCTGCCCCCGTCTACTAGCTCCGCATGGTCCCCATTATGAAACCCTGGTATATTCGCAATATTACCCTGCCATCGTATGCAAAGTTATGTCAGATGTTTTATCCTTGATTGTGGTGCATGTTGCACCCTGCATTCGAATATGTACCCGTTTTGTATTATGCTCAATAAAGGTTTTTTTTGATCAAAAAAATATTCTCTGTGGGGGCGATACTGAAACCCTCGACCCCCCCCCCCTCTCCAAAATTCTCCTCCATTGTATATCTGTTATTAATCCAATGTCCTTTTCCCATCTTGCCTTCTCTCTTTAGCCAACAGTTTTTTTTTTTTTGTTTTTGTTTTTTTTAAATAGTTGGGTAATTTAAAATAAGTTTTCTTGCATCCTTAGTCATGTGAACATTTTGGAAGTTGCAATAACTTAATACACAAGTTTTATCATATCCTATTCTCCTATTGCTGTTCATAGTTTTGGGGAAAAGAATATGGGAACGGAGTTTTAGTTTTAACCTAATCTAGAGATTCAACAGTTTAGGAGGACGAGAAGGTTATAGGCAATTTTCACTGTCTTAGTAATTACTACAGCTGTTTCATCTGAGGGAAATCCTGAAAACATGACCTGTTGGTGCGCCTTGAAGACTGGAGTTGAGAAACACTGTTCTAGAAAATGGCCTCTGCATTGAAGGCTTCCATAGTAATGGAAGTGGAGGGTGTCTCAGTGTTAGGCTTAACTCTTCCTCTCAGCTCAGGGGTGTGCACCTTCTTCCCTTTCCCCTGGGTACACAAACAGGACAGACTGGCCTCCACAGGCTGCACTGGGGTGGAAGTGAAATCACCAGTGGAAGAGATTAGATAGCCCAGAAACTCAAGGCTCGGCCTCCCCTCCTATCTACATTTATCTGCAAAAGTGATATTAGGAAGCAGGGAGAGACTGGGGGGCAATGGTAGAATATGCAGCTGGAAGAAAGATGTCTGAGGTGGCAGTGCTGGGCAACAGGGAGATGTCAGGGTGTAGAGTTCAAGGGGTAATGAGATCTTCATAGGCCTGAATAGAGAACCTGGCTACTTGTAAGCCTAGTCTTCTTTGACTGAGTACCACCTAATATGGTGCAGGTAAGTATGGGCGGAGGTGAGGGCAGGTTTAGTTACCATAGGGCAGGAGGTCATTAAGAATAACTTATTTGAAAGGATAGTCTTTAGTCCTCCTTCAGACCAATGTGTAGCAGTAATGTGGAGTGTGGTACATTGGGATATCAGTCACTCAGAATCCCAGATAGCAAGAATACCTTGCCACAGATTTTGGGGCAGTGTTGAATTGTAAGTCTGTTAACTTGCTACACATTTTCAGTGTCAAATCATACACTTGCAGAGCACTTGAAGCATAAGTTCGAGTTGACAGTTTTCCAAATTCAGCGACAGTGATCCCTGTGGTGGGATGATTATTGCACAACATAACTGAACCAGAACTTGAAGCAGATTTGCAGAATGTTTGCAAAGAAAGTTGATCTGGAGTCATGCAATGTGGATTTGCTGCAATTGTGCAACAAACTTGTGAAGTCTGGCAATAGCTTAGCAAGTCATTTTTTGGTACAATGACTTTTATTGCAGTAACCAAAACAACATGCCAACTGATCACCCACACATGACGCAAAGACATGGGTAAAGGCACATACAACTAAATCTTTTGGGAATGCAAAATATCCACTGAGCAACCCAACAGTATGAACCAAAGGTCTGCGTAAGATACTTGGGCCCGAGGGCCTAGAGGGGGAGTATATTTTCCATGTGCAATAGGTTGTATTGAAAGATTCACATAAGCAGATCAACTTTACATGCAGGGCAATCCAAGATGAAAATTAAGAATATTAATATGTACATTTATGGTGTGACAACTTTGTAGGGTAAATGCCAAAACTGATCTTGCAGCACTAGCTGTATGTCAACGAAAGTGCCCTAAGTCCCGTGATTTAGAGGCATACTGTGGGGGCAAATGTATGGTCCAATGTTAGTAATAAAAAGAAGAAAAGAAAAAAAGGAGCAAAGCGAAAAAGGGGGAGGGGGGCTGGGGTTGTTATGTAAAATCAAATAGGATAGGCCCATGCTGTATGGATACAGGGTGACCAAACTTTGTGGAATTTGGAGTGAGAGTCATGTAGGATAGCAAGTCATTTTCAAACTTTCAGCTCAATTGCTTGCTATCTGGGATGTCACCCAAATACACAAGTACAGTAGGTGCCAAAATATCCACACTGCAGCATACCACAACTCTTGTTCCTTGGGCTGTGACATTCTGCATTTAAAAAAAGGTTCAGGTCTGTTTGTTTGAACAGCTGATGCATGGCAAAAAACATTCTTGATAAAATGATTGACTATATCTACTTAGGACTTAGCACTCTCACCACTGCATCTGACCAACATCCTCTCCCACATGGCCCCAATTCACTCACCACCTCTGCACTGATACTGCACCAATGCATACCTTGGCTGTTGCCGCCACTATACCAAACAAACTTTTGTAAGTTAATATTTAAAAGGTGTTTTTTTTTTAGGGCTTGAAAACTTAATGAACGTTGGCTTAACACAGGTTGACAGATATTTATGTGTTACATTTACAAAGAACCTAAATGGATCAATGCAGTATGCAGTATGCAGGGAAACAAGCCTAATGGCAAACAATGCAGATCTTCATATCTATACATTTTACCTATATTGCAAAATGCATATAAAAGTGACCCATGTTGTGGTATGCATACCTAGTTTGGTGCGACGTAGATCTAATATGAACTTTGTTTATTCATATTGTGAATACCTGTGTGTTTATTTTAAAGTGAACAATACATGTATTTAACAAGAACAAAGTGCTCTGTCCTTTCCTATGCACAGTATCTCACAAAAGTGAGTACACCCGTCACATTTTTGTAAATATTTTATTATATCTTTTCATGTGACAACACTGAAGAAATTACACTTTGCTACAATGTAAAGTAGTGAGTGTACAGCTTGTATAACAGTGAAAATGTTCTGTCCCCTCGAAATAACTCAACACACAGCCAATAATGTCTAAACCACTGGCAACAAAAGTGAGTACACCCGTAAGTGAAAATGTCCAAATTGGGCCCAATTAGCCATTTTCCCTCCCCAGTGTCATGTAAATCATTAGTGTTACAAGGTCTAAGGTGTGAATGGTGAGCAGGTGTGTTAAATTTGGTGTTATCGCTCTCACTCTCTCATACTGGTCACTGGAAGTTCAATATGGCACCTCATGGCAAAGAACTCTCTGAGGATCTGAAAAAAGGAATTGTTGCTCTACATAAAGATGGACAAGGCTATAAGAAGATTGCCAAGACCCTGAAACTGAGCTGCAGCACGGTGGCCAAGACCATACAGCAGTTTAACCTGACAGGGTTTACTTCCTCTTTAACCACTTCAATACCAGGCACTTTTGTCCCTTCCTGCCCAAGCCAATTTTTAGCTTTCAGTGCAATTGCACGGTCATTCAACGTTGTACCCAAACAAATTTTTCATCATTTTGTTCCCACAAATAGACCTTTCTTTTGGTGGTATTTGATCACTGCTGGCATTTTTATTTTTTGCGCAACAAATAAAAAAAGATCGAAAATTTCGGGAAAAAAAATGTTTTCTTTGTTTTTGATAGAACATTTTTTTAAATAAATATGTTTTCTCCTTCACTGATGAGGTTGCACTAAGGGACACTGATAAGTGGGCACTGGTGAGGTGGCACTGATGGGCACTGAAAGGTGACATTGGTATGCAACACTGATAGGCAGCACTGATGGGTTGCACTGGTGGGCACAGATGGGCACTGATAGGTGGCACTGATGGACACCAATAGATGGCACTGCTGGGCATCACTGATGAGGAGACATCTGGCAGGCACTGACTGGCAAGATGTGTGGGCACTAATTGGCATTATTTGGGCACATACTGGCATCCCTGGCAGTCTAGGGTGGCATCCCTGGTCATCCATCTGTTGTGGGCATCCCTGGTGGTCCTGGTAATGTCCCTGGTGGTCCTGTGTGGGCATTCACGGGGGGGTTGCGAGGACAACTAATCAGCTCAGACCCCCCTGTCCAGAGAGCCGCCAATCGGCTCTCCTCAACTCGCGTCTGTCAGATGCGAGTGAGGAAAAGCCGATAAACGGCTCTTATTGTTTATATCGTGATCAGCCACGATTGGACATGGCTGATCACGTGGTAAAGGGCCCCCTTCACCTTGATGCGCGCCCCCATTGGTGCGCGGTGGCTGTTATCCTGCTGGATGTCATATGACGCCCAGTCAGGATAACTGAACCACCGCCTGGCCGTCATTCTGCTATAGGCCAGGTGTGAAGTGGTTAATCACTTCAGCCCCTGAATAATTTGCCCCCTTCCTGACCAGGCAATTTTTGCGAAACAGCACTGCATCACTTTAACTGGCAATTGCGCAGACATGCGACGTTGTATTCATACAAAATGTATGTCCTTTTTTCCCACAAATAGAGCTTTCTTTTGTTATTTGATCACCTCTGTGGTTTTTATTTTTTGCGCTATAAAAGAATCAGGAAGCTTCCTGATGACGCAGACAGACTTGCGAAACGCATAGAGGCTGCTGGGTAACATTGACAACTTTAAACTGGTAGGCTGGCAAACCTATGAGGGGATAGGCAATACAGCACAGTGGCTTTTTGTGATTTGAGGTCCCCCTGTACACGGCTAGAGAGAGGCTCAGTGCCGGCTTTGAGGGCACAGGCAAATGTGAGTGCAAAAGTTCTCTTGTCGCTTATTGTTTTTATTTGTTAAAATATTTTTTTTTTGATGTTTTACGCAAAGGGAGCATTTCTTATTATTTCCCCTGAGCATGGAGGATATCCCTTGTATTGAAGAGTAACCAGAGAAAAGGAGTGTTTATCCGGCTAATTAACCAAACGCCTAAAACTCACCTAAATCTGGTGAGTGGCTATTTTTTCAATGGTGGTGGATTCACATGGTGATGTACACAAGCTTTGAAAGTATCAAACACTAGTGGTGTAACCGAGAGGACTTAACCCGTTACGGATTGATTTGAATGAAAGCGGTGTCAGCAACTTTTCTATGTTTTATATATGTTTCATATATGTTCTTTATGTTTTTTGTGGCACATAGAATTTGAGAACACATTTATTTTTGAAGTCCCTTGCAGGATTTGGATCACAAAAGGGGGGGTTTTGATTTCACAGATTTGTGGTTTTGCTGGTTTGTTCCTTACAGAATTTGTGGCTTTGCAACACAGAAACTTCCTTTACTGGATCACAGATACACATGTATATATATTGTTTGCAAATATTTCTTGAAAATTCTTTTGCAGTTTTTCCTTTGCAGGAGAGGGATTGTATGATTGGGAGGTTTTTCTCCACAGGATTGGGAGTCTGTTGTAGCACTTTGCCTGCAGAACTTTTTCTTACAGGATTGTATAAAATTATTCACCCTTTACACAGTAAGGTGTAGTAATCGCACAGAAATTAGAGGCACATTACTTATTGTTCATATTATTTTATTTTATATTCTTATTCATTTTTTATTTTACGCCCACCACAGGATTGGCCAAATCCCCAAAAGGGATTCTCAGTCATTAGTGTTATACAACAAACTCGTTAGACATAGTGTCTAAAGGATACACAAGAATTTTTTGATTGGCGCAGCTCTCCTAACTACTACTAGCATAACTGAAATATATATATGGATGCAGCTGCGCTTCCCTGTGGAAAAAAGCTGCCAACACAACAATGTGACCAATTGTGAAAACGAATAAAAAGTGAAAAGTGTGGCGCTGTGAACCTTGTATCTGATCGGTAGCTATAAGGAAGAATCCAATCTCCGTTACAATGCTATCATCCAGATTTTAGTGGCTAATCACCATATATAAAGAATGGTGAAAAGAAAGTGTGTATAAACAATCCACGTCAGAACTGTTTATAAATCAACAAAATAAAATAATAAAAATAAAAATCACAAATCTATGTGAATCATATACGTGAATTAATTATAGTACAAAGGCAAGAAAGTACTACAATAATATGTGGTGAAACACTGAGATAACGTGATACTCTCAAAATAGAAGGTCAAACAGTGTATTGCAATTGTTTTTTTACACCTGTAACCATAACTTCAATTTGAATAAACAAAGTGCAATCATGATCTAAAAAAATATATATCATTTCATAAAAGTATTGGACTTAATAATGACATATATGAGGAAATAACCTCCCACAAGTGCTGTAGTGACAAGTGTTGAAATTAATTTAAGTATCTGAATTCAAGTGTCCCAAATGATGTATTTCATATGTGATGATATACAAGTATTCTTATGATACTAAAAAATGTTCATCAACGTATCATCCTCATATACTTTGGACGGCGTCAAAGAACTGTAAGATGCAGAAATGAGATCGGGTACGCTTACCGTCAAAGATGGACCCACTGACCATTTGGTGAGGGGTCAAACCGAGCTTGAGTATGCCGATGGATGGCACTGGCAAGATGGTAGGCCGGGATCTCAGGCCGGGATCAGGAGCTTGAGAAAGCAAGACTGGGCAGACACCACAGTCTATACTCACCGAATCACCGGTCACAATATAGGAACTGCACTTTAAAGGACTGCACAGGAACACGGTTGTTACCCACGGGACCCCTCAATGGGTCAAGACCATGAAAAAAAGAGATAGAGAGGGCCTCCTCATAGTGTAAATCAGTCCAGTGACGGAATAGATTTATTTAAAAATTCTTGTTTGTCAAGATAAAACAATCAAAGTAAAAACAAAGACAAATCAAGAAATAAAAAAGTAAACGCAGTGGTGATGGGTATAGCGTATCCGCCCTACGCGTTTCGTCTTACAAGACTTCTACAGGGGCAGAAGAATTTGTGGCACATAGAATTTGAGAACACATTTATTTTTGAAGTCCCTTGCAGGATTTGGATCACAAAAGGGGGGGTTTTGATTTCACAGATTTGTGGTTTTGCTGGTTTGTTCCTTACAGAATTTGTGGCTTTGCAACACAGAAGCTTCCTTTACTGGATCACAGATACACATGTATATATATTGTTTGCAAATATTTCTTGAAAATTCTTTTGCAGTTTTTCCTTTGCAGGAGAGGGATTGTATGATTGGGAGGTTTTTCTCCACAGGATTGGGAGTCTGTTGTAGCACTTTGCCTGCAGAACTTTTTCTTACAGGATTGTATAAAATTATTCACCCTTTACACAGTAAGGTGTAGTAATCGCACAGAAATTAGAGGCACATTACTTATTGTTCATATTATTTTATTTTATATTCTTATTCATTTTTTATTTTACTCCGCCAACTACAGGATTGGCCAAATCCCCAAAAGGGATTCTCAGTCATTAGTGTTATACAACAAACTCGTTAGACATAGTGTCTAAAGGATACACAAGAATTTTTTGATTGGCGCAGCTCTCCTAACTACTACTATCATAACTAGTAATTGTACATTTAGCCCTTTTACTTTTTTCAGAGTGCGGCCTTCATATACGTTAAATTAACATAAGAGTTGGCGCCGGTACCTCCTTTCTTTGCAATTTCATATAGTTTTTGACAATTTGTCATTAAAATAAAAAAAAATAAAAAAAACGCTCCTATGTTCCCCAATACTCATTCACAAGGGGGGGCGGGATCTGAAAGCCCCCTTGTTAAACCCCCACGCTGTTTTTTTATAAATTCTTTTGTTGCTGGTGTTCTATCAAGACGTGCCCCCCATCGGATAGTGCCCGGCCTGAAGGGTGGATTGTGGGCAGAATTAGATGGCCAGTGCAGCAAAAAAATAAAACTTTGTGATTGGTGGATTTTTACATTCCAACCACAACGTGTAGAAATCCGGCCATCATGGACATGAACTCGCCACGGGAGCGCGGCGGAGCATGGGGCACAATCTGACAGAAAAAAAAAATTCTGTCATTTATTGTGCGCCGTCTCAACAGCTGACGTTAAAATCAGCTGTTGTGCTGTTACGTACGGCGCATGCGTCCTTCAGCCCGTGCACTATCCGATGGGGGGCACTTCTCAACAGAACACCGGCAATTGTTTTTACATTTATCTGTCAGCTGATGAGTCATCAGTTGGTAGGACGGTGGGTGCTGGCTCCTAGCAACGGATGACCATTTGTCCATTGACATCCATTTAGGTCTGCTTCCATTTTTAAACGGAAGAAAAATAGGGCTTTCTTCCATTTAAATAAAAATAAATGTTAATGAAGGCAGATGTGGGCAGATGATTATCTGCTAACATCCACTTGCCTATAGGAATACATGGGTGGCTATTTTTCATCCTTCATTGGACGGTGGAAAAACAGACAAACTAAACGCCCGTGTGAAAGAGGCCTTAGAGGACTCAGAAAGGCACAAGAGTGCCTAGGCACCCTCAAGTGCACTGTTTTTTTTTTATTGCAGACATTAGGCAGATTTATCAGGGCATTGCTTAGGTACAGTATACATTTCTAAATGCTTCTTATAACAGCTAATCTCAAAGCTTTAAGATAATGCTACAAAGGCAGGCTCTCTGTTTGTCTTGTGTACCTAAATTACTATAGCTGTGAGTGATGGGGTGAGGAATTGTGCCCCATAATCCAATATATGGGCCTTTACAAATTACAATAGTTTAATGATGTAAGCAATGACATACACGCCTCAAGTAATTTATTGGGTGCACTGTGCTAATACTAGGTAGTGCCTCTTTGTACAGTATATGCATCAATAGAATGGCTAGAATGGCTTTGGCTCTACTACTACTACATGTGTTTTTGAGATAAAGCCATTCATTCATTACATGTTCTACCACAGGGGTTGTGTATTTGCTACAGTGCCCTTGTGGGCAACAATACATGGGCAGGACTAAGCTATATATATATATATATATATATATATATATATATGTATAGTGCTGCGCTACTACTGACAATTAATGCATAAAACCTGTGCTATAATCCAATATATTGCATGCTATGCCGTGAATGAAAAGTGTATATACATCTATATAATATATGTAAATTAAGTGCTTGTGCTCCATGAATCACACACAATCCAAAGTGATTAAAATAATTCAGCAAAGTCCATAAAAAAATTGAACAACAAAGTCCATAAAATTTATATTAATAGAACAATAAAGTCCATAAAATTAATAAAGTGATCAGGTGTCTTCATGCAATGTGCACTCCTCCCCCATCGGGTATACCCTCACCTTAAGGGTTTAAAGATTAAGCCTACAGTAGTGAACAGCAAATGGTCAGGGTCATTCAGATGTATCCCATTTGTGCTGGCTGCTGTATGCTGATGCTCCACACTGGTCACCTCCTGCTCCTGATAATAGCCCAGCTTTATATGGATATCAGTATTTCGTGGTTGCTTCCACCAAGCCTCCTCACATATGCCACATAAGGAAAATAATTGAGGCATACAATAGTGTAATACCGTCTAAAAAGTTTAATCTTTAAAATCCTCAATTTACATTCAACTCACATTTGTATATCAAAAACATCGCTTGTAAAGTGCTGTTGTAGTCAGGGGGGATAGGATCACCTGATTCCCGGATCTGCAGCCCCGGTTGCACAGCATTCGTTATGTCCTATGCCTCCTCTCCAGACTACTTCCTACTTCCCACATGTCAGACAATCAAGCTCCTCCTACCGGTTTTGTCACAGGTCTCGTGTCTTCCTCTGGGACTTCCGATTGGCTAACGTTTCACCTTGCTCTATATCCCGGCCGCTGCCACCATTTTCTTGTAGCCCCTGCTTATTCTTGTATTAAAAAAAAAAGATAGCTTAATAGCCATATTGATCCCTCTTATAAAGATACATGAAAGGTGGAATTGATGTGTGATTTAAACATAATACCTGTGTATTAAAGCGGAATGACACTGTCTGTAATGTATTTTTTTTTTATTCTGCAATTAGAAGGAATAGGAGATGGTTATTGCACACTCACGTGTTCCGTTTTAAGAGGGAACTGCTGCCGGTTTTCGTCATAAAGAAACACTTATAAAAAGTGTTGCTGCTGGGTGCCATCTTGCCTGTGGGCATGTGAAGCCACACAGGCACCTTCTATGGCCCAGCATGCATTTCCCTTTTAACCCGGATCCAGGCATTTCTCTTTCCTCCAAGGCTGGCCACTTTTATGACAGATCACCATATCATCATATCATATCACCATGCATCATCCTAAAATACAATATCTCTCAATACCGCCGTTACTGCGCCGATCTCGCGCGTGCGCAGTAACGGCAAAGTGTAGCTCATCTGCCGAAATCTTGCGAGATCTATGACACCAGATCCCAGGAGACAGTGCGGCATGACGAGGTTTGACGCAGAGACCCCGCCCACTGCCGAAGAGACAGAGCAGCAATTACAAGGTAAGTGGAAAAAAAAACAAAAAAAGAAACACTTAATTTAGTACTCTTTGCCTGATTTGGAAGGCAAAGAGATTTACTAAATGAAGTGTGTGCAGAACCGCTTTAAGCTGCTAATTCCATAACATATATTTAGAGGGCAGGACTAAGCAAGCTCTACAAGTGAGGATCGGTGAACATATTAACAATATTAGAAAAGGGTTTAAACACCATTTTGTGTCTAAAGATTATGCAGCAGTTCACAATAGAGATCTCTCGAGTACCATCTTCCTGGGTATAGACAAATATAGCGCTCATTGGAGGGGTAGCTTTCTAGTTTGGGCGATCTCCAAGTTAGAAATGTCTTGGATACATAGAGTGAAATCCTATGTTCCGTATGGTTTAAATGTAGATGTTGATGTCAACGCATTTATTGACAATTCTTAATCTTGTATTCCATCGATTTTGTGACTGCATATGTTTATACTGTTTCAATGTTTAGACTGTTATTCTGTGAGCTCCAGTCTAAACCTTAGTTGGCTGTCCTGGGGTTGGGTTGTGACTAAGGATGGATATTTTCTATGGGTGAGGGGTATGCATTTCACTTCCAACATATTTTGTACCCATCTTTTTGGTGCCATATTCGCTTTAGGTTTACTTTTATGTTATTTAGATTTTTGTGGTGTGACCTTATTGAGGGAATCCAACATTTCTTGTTGGTACAAATAAATGACGAGAATTGAATATGCTAATACTATACCACTGAATGCATTTGTTATGGTGTTAAACATAATAATTGAGAGTCTACCTTTGACTATACATCGGGGTTACTTTGCCCTATTTTTATTTTTATTTTATTTTTACTCATTTTTATTTTTCTTATTTTAATTCTTGTGGATATATCATTGGAACTATTTTATTAATTCTTTTTGAATTTTTTTGGGAATATATGAGGACGATAAATGTTGTCCTTATGTCTCCTAATATTTTTCTTAGCCACCAGATGTTGCTCTTGGTGGGTTTAGTGGCGTGACCCCTAGTAGACAAAGTATAAGATTACTTGTTGCTGAGTACCATTTATATGGTTTAGGCATCTATTACAGGAATTCTGGATAGTTTGTGATCTAATTTGTAGCAACTAGCTGTCGCCCATCATAAATTTAGTGTGGTTACCCCTTGAAAGGTATTCATCTGACTTCCTGTTATGCAGTGGTGTTTAATCAGTTTGGGCAGCCATTTGGCCACTGGTGGTCTGTTTGCTCATCTTATTCCATGTGGTTTTCCCTAGGGTCTAGTTATCTTTTTATTAATAATGTGTTCTATACTTCTTACAGTTTTTTCATAGTAATATATGCTGCGGTTTAATGCCTGCTATATAACAGATTTTCATTGCTAGATTAGTTATCCACATGCGATTGGCCACCCAAGGCTGAGACCAAGGTGTGGTTAGGCTGTATTGTCTATAGTGTGGTGACTCAGCGAGCCGCCTGAGCCCCGGATGATGACGACTTATGATGAAACGTGTAGAGTGGAGCGACGTGCTGACGTCATTGCGCTTCTCGGTTCCCGGAAGGATGGGTAGTTGTGAATAGCTGGCCGGCTTTCCATGTCGTAAGTGCAATATTTTATATCTCTTAATAAAGTTTTACTAATTTTTTACACTATGGCAAGTCTTTTTTATATTTTGGGGACCGTCTGTGACAACGATACCTGGAAGGGGATTTTACTAGCTCTAAGAGACTTCTGGGACGTTTTAATGGCTCTGGTTGGGTTTAGAGCCACAAGTGTCACTGACCTTCCGTGATAGAAGGTCCGTGCAATCTGGTAAGCAACCATTTTGCCTATGGTGGAGGTGATTGACACTGGATCATAATTTTAAAGGTAACGGATGGTGCAGATGTTATCACTGAACCCTTCATCCCACTTTTGGAACTGTATTTTTTCTACTGGTGTCTGACTGTTTTTGTTAATAATAGCGCAGTTTCATATCTTTTTTCTTTGTTTACAATTAATACTTGTCTGTTTAAAATATTCTCAAAGCATTATTTAAAGGATTTATGTATTTTCAATGTTGTCTTTTAAACTGCATAAAAATACTGTTTCCTTAGGCCCCTTTCACACCTGAGCGGTGCGGGGCGGCGACGGTAAAGCAGCGCTATATTTAGCGCTGCTTACCATCGCTTTACCCGCGGTATGCGGCCGCTAGCGGGGTGGTTTTAACCCCCGCTAGCGGCCGCAAAAGGGTTAAAAACCTCCGCAAACCGCCGCTGCAGCGGCGGTTTGCGGGCGGTATCCCCGCGGTTTCCCATTGATTTCAATGGGAACGAGCGGTATAGGAGCGGTAAATACACCGCTCCTACACCGCTCCAAAGATGCAGCTAGCAGGACTTTTTTTACCGTCCTGCTAGCGCACCGCTCCAGTGTGAAAGCCCGCCGGCTTTCACACTGGAGTGAATGGGGCCGGTTTTTTCAGGCGGTGTACAGGCGCTATTTTTAGCGCTGTACCGCCTGAAAACCGCCCCAGTGTGAAAGGGGCCTTACTGGCTGGTATTTATTTCATTGCATTTTATATTATTTTTTTATTTTTTTTACATTAGTACATGTCCCACATGGTAGCTACCCATGCTGTAGACCTGTTTTTCTAAACTCCAGTTCTCAAGGCGCCCCAATAGGTCAAGTTTTCAGGCTTTCCATTATTTTACACAGGTGATTTGATCAGTTTCACTGCCTTAGTAATTACCACAGCTCTTTCATCTGAGGGAAATCCCGAAAACATGACCTGTTGGGGCGCCTTGAGGACTGGAGTTGAGAAACCCTGCTCTAGACTTCAGTGGTGTTTGGCGCTAAGTTAGAAGTTTGTGAGGACTTTCTGTTGGGTTTGCCGAACCTTGCTCAAAAATGAACCTGGGCAGATTCACTCCTCCCTACTTTTGAAGTAGAATTCTAACATTTAACATCACTTTAAATAGTTTGTTTAGACCAAGCTGGTTCAAACAAACAATCTCCATTACAAAAGGATGCCACTGCTAGGTGTTCTTCAATATACTGTAGTAGCGTTACTTACAGTAAGCAGCGCTGTGTTATGGCAGCAGTACAGATGACTTCCTGCCTCCTGCCAGAATTAGAGAGTTGGGCTGAGTGTTTCTCTGCCTTTCAGAAGAAGCCTTGTATTTATGTCAATGAATGCAAGACTTTCTCTGATTGACCGAGGTGGAAATTGTGATGTTATCTGCCTTCATCTCCACCTACTACAGCATATAACAGCGCACCCAGCGGCTGCATAGTTTTATAATTGAAATAGTTTGTTTGGGCCAAGCTAACGATTTATAGTGATCTTAAAGCTGTATTTCTACTGTAGCGGCTTCTTCTAACCTTAGTGCTCATCCCCAGTACCTGTATGTAAAGTGGACTTTATGGGGAAATTCTATGGCACATGTGAAAGATATTTCCCTAAACACCCCCCCCCCCCCCCCCCCCTCCCAACAAATGTAACCTCTATTCATATATAATAAATATACAAATTAAACATTTTATATTAAATTACCTGCATGTACTCCACATATTACCCTTCTCATAAATGCTTGTTCTGATAAATATGCCATTGACAGCACTTTCTTATATCTTTGATTAGTTGAAAAAATACCTGTTGATCCTGCCAGAAATCTTGTGAGCTGATATCAATTGTTATCAATTACAGTGTTCTTAGATCTCTGTGAGAACAGAAATCATACAAAATCACACACTTCTGGTATGTAGAATAGGAGAGGAGTGGTGTTCCATAGTCATATCCTGTTTCTGTTGTCCTGATACAGAAGACACAATACAAGAAAATAGTGTAGCGCTAAAATCTGTGCACACAGTGATGATATAAACCATAAAATGAAAATCACAGAAAAATTGAATAAGAAGGGCAATTGAATATTACACAACTGCCCCTTAAGTGAACACTCACAATCCTAAATGTGCGTACATAAACAAATAAATGTTAAGGAATGGTAATTAAAACAATATATCATTGTCCAGTGAATAAAATATTGAAACAATAGTGTCCGGTGAGTAATCAAATCATAAAATCCAATAAGTGATGAATATCTGAAGTTGTTTGTATGACATCCACAAGATCTAGATAGATCTAAAGGCTTCACAGATGATATTCAAAATTAAGAGATGAAACTCTTACCAGACTTGTTGGACACATCTACCATACGGCAGTGTGTCATACCAGCTTACAGCGCTTAACCTTTTGCGCTTAGGGAAACCGAACCAGACTGGATCCAAGCAATGAAGCTGGGGGAGGACCTTGCAATAGAACCTTGCGATGCGATGAACTTGCAATGAAGCACCATCTATCTGGGTTGCAATCTCACAGTGAAATTGCATAAATTCTGTGTTGTTCTGGTGATGTCACAGATGGTGGAAGGTCCTCGTTGCTGCACTGAAGGGAACTCATGTAATGATGGGTGAGCATTGTTCAATGATACAGAAGAGTGAGTGAGCGCTGTCATCTTGGAACTGAAGATGTGTTAGTGGCAAAACCCCCAGATGAAAATAAGGGGGAAAAAGATTTAAAAAAGAAACCTCAGTGCTGAGTGGATTGGATGATCTGAAGCCACATCATTTGAGTCCCTGTGTTTAGCTGTGAACATTGTTATAGAACAACTGCTATCAGATTATGACTGCAGCATTCCTAATTGTGGAAAGCAAAATCACTGACCTCAAAAATAAAATGCTTGCATAATGCAAAAAACTTCTTCCGCCATACTCAACACCATGGAGCAGAGAATCATGGATAATCTTGAATGTGATATGTATGTTCCAACCATCAACTATTACCTAGATCAATGTATCAACGAGTGGCTGAAGGCCATGAAGAATTTAGGATAGGAAGCCTTCAAGCAGGAAGTAGGAGGAATTACTCAGTATAGGTGGTCAGAGGAAGGCAAAAATGCTTAAGTGTATGTGGTTTGTGGGCGAAAGCTTCAATCTAGGTAGTCAGCAAAAGAAAGACTGCCCCTGTGTAGGTGGTCAGTTGGAAGAGGAATGCCCCAGTTTAGGTGGTCAGTAGGAGTAAGAATGCCTCATGGTAGGTTGTCAGAGGAAGGAAGAATGCTTCAGTGTAGATGGTCAGCGGAAGGAAGAATGCCTCTGTGTAAGTGATCAGTTGGGGGAGGAATACCTCAGTGTACATGGTCAGTGGGAGGAATAATGCCTCAGTGTACGTGGTCAGCAAGAGGAAAAATGCCTCAGTGTAGGTGGTCACCTGGAGGCTAGAATGTCTTACTGTATGTGGTCAGAGAAAGCAGGAATGCCTCGGTGTAAGTGGTTAGTGGGTGACATAATGCCTCAGTGTAAGTGGTCAGTTGGAGGAGGAGTGCCTTAGTGTAGCTGGTCAATTGGAGGAAAAATGCCTCAGTATAGGTGGTCAGTAAAAGAGAGAATGCCCCAGTATAGGTGGTCAGTTGGAGGAAGAATGCCTCAGTGTTGGTGGTCAGAGGGAGGAAGAATGCCAGTGTTGGTGGTCAGAGGGAGGAATAATGCCTCAGTGTTGGTGGTCAGAGGGCGGAAGAATGCCCCAGTGTAGGTGGTCAGTGGGAAGAAGAATGCTTCAGTGTAGGTGGTCAGTGGGAGGAAGAATGCCCCAGTGTAGGTGATCAATGGGAGGAAGAATGCCTCAGTGTAGGTGGTCAGTGGGAGGAAGAATGCCTCTGCATAGGTGGTAATTGGAAGCAGGCATGCCTCTGTGTAGGTGGTCAGTTTAAGGAGGAATGCCTCAGTGTACGTGGTCAGCGGGAGTAAAAATGCCTCAATGTAGATGATTAGTGGGAGGAAGAAAGGCTCAGTGTAGGTGTTCAGCAGGAAGAAGAATGTCTCAGTGTAGGTGGTCAGAGGGAGGAAGAATGCCTCAGTGTAGGTGGTCAGCAAGAGGAAGAATGCCTCTGTATATGTGGTCAGCGGAAGGAAGAATGCCTTGGTGTAGGTGGTCAGCTGGAGTCTAGACTGTCTCAGTGTAGGTGGTCAGAGAGAGCAGGCATACCTGAGTGTTGGTCAGAAGGAGGAAGAATTCCTCAGTGTAGCTGGTCAGTGAAAGAGAGAATGCCCAGTGTAGGTGGTCAGTTGAAGGAGGAATGCTTCAGTGTATGTTGGTCAGCGGGAGGAAAAATGCCTCAGTGTAGGTTGTCAGCTGGAGGCTAGAATGCCTCACTGTAGGTGGTCAGAGAGAAGAAATGCCTCAGTGTAAGTGTTCAGTAGAAGAAAGAATGCCCAGTTGGAGGAGGAGTGCCTCAGTGTAGCTGGTCAATTGAAGGAAAAATTCCTCAGCATAGGTGGTCAGTGGAAGAAAGAATGCCCCAGTATAGGTGTGTCAGTTGGAGGAAGAATGCCCCAGTGTAGGTGGTCAGTGGGAGGAAGATTGCCTGTGTTGATGGTCAGTGGAAGGAAGAATGCCTCTGCATAGGTGGTCAGTGGAAGAAAGCATGCTTCTGTGTAGGTGAAACAGCACTGCATCACTTTAACTGGCAATTGCGCAGACATGCGACGTTGTATTCATACAAAATGTATGTCCTTTTTTCCCACAAATAGAGCTTTCTTTTGTTATTTGATCACCTCTGTGGTTTTTATTTTTTGCGCTATAAAAGAATCAGGAAGCTTCCTGATGATGCAGACAGACTTGCGAAACGCATAGAGGCTGCTGGGTAACATTGACAACTTTAAACTGGTAGGCTGGCAAACCTATGAGGGGATAGGCAATACAGCACAGTGGCTTTTTGTGATTTGAGGTCCCCCTGTACACGGCTAGAGAGAGGCTCAGTGCCGGCTTTGAGGGCACAGGCAAATGTGAGTGCAAAAGTTCTCTTGTCGCTTATTGTTTTTATTTGTTAAAATATTTTTTTTTTGATGTTTTACGCTAAGGGAGCATTTCTTATTATTTCCCCTGAGCATGGAGGATATCCCTTGTATTGAAGAGTAACCAGAGAAAAGGAGTGGTTATCCGGCTAATTAACCAAACGCCTAAAACTCACCTAAATCTGGTGAGTGGCTATTTTTTCAATGGTGGTGGATTCACATGGTGATGTACACAAGCTTTGAAAGTATCAAACACTAGTGGTGTAACCGAGAGGACTTAACCCGTTACGGATTGATTTGAATGAAAGCGGTGTCAGCAACTTTTCTATGTTTTATATATGTTTCATATATGTTCTTTATGTTTTTTGTGGCACATAGAATTTGAGAACACATTTATTTTTGAAGTCCCTTGCAGGATTTGGATCACAAAAGGGGGGGTTTTGATTTCACAGATTTGTGGTTTTGCTGGTTTGTTCCTTACAGAATTTGTGGCTTTGCAACACAGAAGCTTCCTTTACTGGATCACAGATACACATGTATATATATTGTTTGCAAATATTTCTTGAAAATTCTTTTGCAGTTTTTCCTTTGCAGGAGAGGGATTGTATGATTGGGAGGTTTTTCTCCACAGGATTGGGAGTCTGTTGTAGCACTTTGCCTGCAGAACTTTTTCTTACAGGATTGTATAAAATTATTCACCCTTTACACAGTAAGGTGTAGTAATCGCACAGAAATTAGAGGCACATTACTTATTGTTCATATTATTTTATTTTATATTCTTATTCATTTTTTATTTTACTCCGCCAACTACAGGATTGGCCAAATCCCCAAAAGGGATTCTCAGTCATTAGTGTTATACAACAAACTCGTTAGACATAGTGTCTAAAGGATACACAAGAATTTTTTGATTGGCGCAGCTCTCCTAACTACTACTATCATAACTAGTAATTGTACATTTAGCCCTTTTACTTTTTTCAGAGTGCGGCCTTCATATACGTTAAATTAACATAAGAGTTGGCGCCGGTACCTCCTTTCTTTGCAATTTCATATAGTTTTTGACAATTTGTCATTAAAATAAAAAAAAATAAAAAAAACGCTCCTATGTTCCCCAATACTCATTCACAAGGGGGGGCGGGATCTGAAAGCCCCCTTGTTAAACCCCCACGCTGTTTTTTTATAAATTCTTTTGTTGCTGGTGTTCTATCAAGACGTGCCCCCCATCGGATAGTGCCCGGCCTGAAGGGTGGATTGTGGGCAGAATTAGATGGCCAGTGCAGCAAAAAAATAAAACTTTGTGATTGGTGGATTTTTACATTCCAACCACAACGTGTAGAAATCCGGCCATCATGGACATGAACTCGCCACGGGAGCGCGGCGGAGCATGGGGCACAATCTGACAGAAAAAAAAATTCTGTCATTTATTGTGCGCCGTCTCAACAGCTGACGTTAAAATCAGCTGTTGTGCTGTTACGTACGGCGCATGCGTCCTTCAGCCCGTGCACTATCCGATGGGGGGCACTTCTCGACAGAACACCGGCAATTGTTTTTACATTTATCTGTCAGCTGATGAGTCATCAGTTGGTAGGACGGTGGGTGCTGGCTCCTAGCAACGGATGACCATTTGTCCATTGACATCCATTTAGGTCTGCTTCCATTTTTAAACGGAAGAAAAATAGGGCTTTCTTCCATTTAAATAAAAATAAATGTTAATGAAGGCAGATGTGGGCAGATGATTATCTGCTAACATCCACTTGCCTATAGGAATACATGGGTGGCTATTTTTCATCCTTCATTGGACGGTGGAAAAACAGACAAACTAAACGCCCGTGTGAAAGAGGCCTTAGAGGACTCAGAAAGGCACAAGAGTGCCTAGGCACCCTCAAGTGCACTGTTTTTTTTTTATTGCAGACATTAGGCAGATTTATCAGGGCATTGCTTAGGTACAGTATACATTTCTAAATGCTGCTTATAACAGCTAATCTCAAAGCTTTAAGATAATGCTACAAAGGCAGGCTCTCTGTTTGTCTTGTGTACCTAAATTACTATAGCTGTGAGTGATGGGGTGAGGAATTGTGCCCCATAATCCAATATATGGGCCTTTACAAATTACAATAGTTTATTGATGTAAGCAATGACATACACGCCTCAAGTAATTTATTGGGTGCACTGTGCTAATACTAGGTAGTGCCTCTTTGTACAGTATATGCATCAATAGAATGGCTAGAATGGCTTTGGCTCTACTACTACTACATGTGTTTTTGAGATAAAGCCATTCATTCATTACATGTTCTACCACAGGGGTTGTGTATTTGCTACAGTGCCCTTGTGGGCAACAATACATGGGCAGGACTAAGCTATATATATATATATATATATATATATATATATGTATAGTGCTGCGCTACTACTGACAATTAATGCATAAAACCTGTGCTATAATCCAATATATTGCATGCTATGCCGTGAATGAAAAGTGTATATACATCTATATAATATATGTAAATTAAGTGCTTGTGCTCCATGAATCACACACAATCCAAAGTGATTAAAATAATTCAGCAAAGTCCATAAAAAAATTGAACAACAAAGTCCATAAAATTTATATTAATAGAACAATAAAGTCCATAAAATTAATAAAGTGATCAGGTGTCTTCATGCAATGTGCACTCCTCCCCCATCGGGTATACCCTCACCTTAAGGGTTTAAAGATTAAGCCTACAGTAGTGAACAGCAAATGGTCAGGGTCATTCAGATGTATCCCATTTGTGCTGGCTGCTGTATGCTGATGCTCCACACTGGTCACCTCCTGCTCCTGATAATAGCCCAGCTTTATATGGATATCAGTATTTCGTGGTTGCTTCCACCAAGCCTCCTCACATATGCCACATAAGGAAAATAATTGAGGCATACAATAGTGTAATACCGTCTAAAAAGTTTAATCTTTAAAATCCTCAATTTACATTCAACTCACATTTGTATATCAAAAACATCGCTTGTAAAGTGCTGTTGTAGTCAGGGGGGATAGGATCACCTGATTCCCGGATCTGCAGCCCCGGTTGCACAGCATTCGTTATGTCCTATGCCTCCTCTCCAGACTACTTCCTACTTCCCACATGTCAGACAATCAAGCTCCTCCTACCGGTTTTGTCACAGGTCTCGTGTCTTCCTCTGGGACTTCCGATTGGCTAACGTTTCACCTTGCTCTATATCCCGGCCGCTGCCACCATTTTCTTGTAGCCCCTGCTTATTCTTGTATTAAAAAAAAAAGATAGCTTAATAGCCATATTGATCCCTCTTATAAAGATACATGAAAGGTGGAATTGATGTGTGATTTAAACATAATACCTGTGTATTAAAGCGGAATGACACTGTCTGTAATGTATTTTTTTTTTATTCTGCAATTAGAAGGAATAGGAGATGGTTATTGCACACTCACGTGTTCCGTTTTAAGAGGGAACTGCTGCCGGTTTTCGTCATAAAGAAACACTTATAAAAAGTGTTGCTGCTGGGTGCCATCTTGCCTGTGGGCATGTGAAGCCACACAGGCACCTTCTATGGCCCAGCATGCATTTCCCTTTTAACCCGGATCCAGGCATTTCTCTTTCCTCCAAGGCTGGCCACTTTTATGACAGATCACCATATCATCATATCATATCACCATGCATCATCCTAAAATACAATATCTCTCAATACCGCCGTTACTGCGCCGATCTCGCGCGTGCGCAGTAACGGCAAAGTGTAGCTCATCTGCCGAAATCTTGCGAGATCTATGACACCAGATCCCAGGAGACAGTGCGGCATGACGAGGTTTGACGCAGAGACCCCGCCCACTGCCGAAGAGACAGAGCAGCAATTACAAGGTAAGTGGAAAAAAAAACAAAAAAAGAAACACTTAATTTAGTACTCTTTGCCTGATTTGGAAGGCAAAGAGATTTACTAAATGAAGTGTGTGCAGAACCGCTTTAAGCTGCTAATTCCATAACATATATTTAGAGGGCAGGACTAAGCAAGCTCTACAAGTGAGGTTCGGTGAACATATTAACAATATTAGAAAAGGGTTTAAACACCATTTTGTGTCTAAAGATTATGCAGCAGTTCACAATAGAGATCTCTCGAGTACCATCTTCCTGGGTATAGACAAATATAGCGCTCATTGGAGGGGTAGCTTTCTAGTTTGGGCGATCTCCAAGTTAGAAATGTCTTGGATACATAGAGTGAAATCCTATGTTCCGTATGGTTTAAATGTAGATGTTGATGTCAACGCATTTATTGACAATTCTTAATCTTGTATTCCATCGATTTTGTGACTGCATATGTTTATACTGTTTCAATGTTTAGACTGTTATTCTGTGAGCTCCAGTCTAAACCTTAGTTGGCTGTCCTGGGGTTGGGTTGTGACTAAGGATGGATATTTTCTATGGGTGAGGGGTATGCATTTCACTTCCAACATATTTTGTACCCATCTTTTTGGTGCCATATTCGCTTTAGGTTTACTTTTATGTTATTTAGATTTTTGTGGTGTGATCTTATTGAGGGAATCCAACATTTCTTGTTGGTACAAATAAATGACGAGAATTGAATATGCTAATACTATACCACTGAATGCATTTGTTATGGTGTTAAACATAATAATTGAGAGTCTACCTTTGACTATAGATCGGGGTTACTTTGCCCTATTTTTATTTTTATTTTATTTTTACTCATTTTTATTTTTCTTATTTTAATTCTTGTGGATATATCATTGGAATTATTTTATTAATTCTTTTTGAATTTTTTTGGGAATATATGAGGACGATATATGTTGTCCTTATGTCTCCTAATATTTTTCTTAGCCACCAGATGTTGCTCTTGGTGGGTTTAGTGGCGTGACCCCTAGTAGACAAAGTATAAGATTACTTGTTGCTGAGTACCATTTATATGGTTTAGGCATCTATTACAGGAATTCTGGATAGTTTGTGATCTAATTTGTAGCAACTAGCTGTCGCCCATCATAAATTTAGTGTGGTTACCCCTTGAAAGGTATTCATCTGACTTCCTGTTATGCAGTGGTGTTTAATCAGTTTGGGCAGCCATTTGGCCACTGGTGGTCTGTTTGCTCATCTTATTCCATGTGGTTTTCCCTAGGGTCTAGTTATCTTTTTATTAATAATGTGTTCTATACTTCTTACAGTTTTTTCATAGTAATATATGCTGCGGTTTAATGCCTGCTATATAACAGATTTTCATTGCTAGATTAGTTATCCACATGCGATTGGCCACCCAAGGCTGAGACCAAGGTGTGGTTAGGCTGTATTGTCTATAGTGTGGTGACTCAGCGAGCCGCCTGAGCCCCGGATGATGACGACTTATGATGAAACGTGTAGAGTGGAGCGACGTGCTGACGTCATTGCGCTTCTCGGTTCCCGGAAGGATGGGTAGTTGTGAATAGCTGGCCGGCTTGTATTTGTTTTCCAATACGATTACATGCTCTCCATGTCGTAAGTGCAATATTTTATATCTCTTAATAAAGTTTTACTAATTTTTTACACTATGGCAAGTCTTTTTTATATTTTGGGGACCGTCTGTGACAACGATACCTGGAAGGGGATTTTACTAGCTCTAAGAGACTTCTGGGACGTTTTAATGGCTCTGGTTGGGTTTAGAGCCACAAGTGTCACTGACCTTCCGTGATAGAAGGTCCGTGCAATCTGGTAAGCAACCATTTTGCCTATGGTGGAGGTGATTGACACTGGATCATAATTTTAAAGGTAACGGATGGTGCAGATGTTATCACTGAACCCTTCATCCCACTTTTGGAACTGTATTTTTTCTACTGGTGTCTGACTGTTTTTGTTAATAATAGCGCAGTTTCATATCTTTTTTCTTTGTTTACAATTAATACTTGTCTGTTTAAAATATTCTCAAAGCATTATTTAAAGGATTTATGTATTTTCAATGTTGTCTTTTAAACTGCATAAAAATACTGTTTCCTTACTGGCTGGTATTTATTTCATTGCATTTTATATTATTTTTTTATTTTTTTTACATTAGTACATGTCCCACATGGTAGCTACCCATGCTGTAGACCTGTTTTTCTAAACTCCAGTTCTCAAGGCGCCCCAATAGGTCAAGTTTTCAGGCTTTCCATTATTTTACACAGGTGATTTGATCAGTTTCACTGCCTTAGTAATTACCACAGCTCTTTCATCTGAGGGAAATCCCGAAAACATGACCTGTTGGGGCGCCTTGAGGACTGGAGTTGAGAAACCCTGCTCTAGACTTCAGTGGTGTTTGGCGCTAAGTTAGAAGTTTGTGAGGACTTTCTGTTGGGTTTGCCGAACCTTGCTCAAAAATGAACCTGGGCAGATTCACTCCTCCCTACTTTTGAAGTAGAATTCTAACATTTAACATCACTTTAAATAGTTTGTTTAGACCAAGCTGGTTCAAACAAACAATCTCCATTACAAAAGGATGCCACTGCTAGGTGTTCTTCAATATACTGTAGTAGCGTTACTTACAGTAAGCAGCGCTGTGTTATGGCAGCAGTACAGATGACTTCCTGCCTCCTGCCAGAATTAGAGAGTTGGGCTGAGTGTTTCTCTGCCTTTCAGAAGAAGCCTTGTATTTATGTCAATGAATGCAAGACTTTCTCTGATTGACCGAGGTGGAAATTGTGATGTTATCTGCCTTCATCTCCACCTACTACAGCATATAACAGCGCACCCAGCGGCTGCATAGTTTTATAATTGAAATAGTTTGTTTGGGCCAAGCTAACGATTTATAGTGATCTTAAAGCTGTATTTCTACTGTAGCGGCTTCTTCTAACCTTAGTGCTCATCCCCAGTACCTGTATGTAAAGTGGACTTTATGGGGAAATTCTATGGCACATGTGAAAGATATTTCCCTAAACACCCCCCCCCCCCCCCTCCCAACAAATGTAACCTCTATTCATATATAATAAATATACAAATTAAACATTTTATATTAAATTACCTGCATGTACTCCACATATTACCCTTCTCATAAATGCTTGTTCTGATAAATATGCCATTGACAGCACTTTCTTATATCTTTGATTAGTTGAAAAAATACCTGTTGATCCTGCCAGAAATCTTGTGAGCTGATATCAATTGTTATCAATTACAGTGTTCTTAGATCTCTGTGAGAACAGAAATCATACAAAATCACACACCTCTGGTATGTAGAATAGGAGAGGAGTGGTGTTCCATAGTCATATCCTGTTTCTGTTGTCCTGATACAGAAGACACAATACAAGAAAATAGTGTAGCGCTAAAATCTGTGCACACAGTGATGATATAAACCATAAAATGAAAATCACAGAAAAATTGAATAAGAAGGGCAATTGAATATTACACAACTGCCCCTTAAGTGAACACTCACAATCCTAAATGTGCGTACATAAACAAATAAATGTTAAGGAATGGTAATTAAAACAATATATCATTGTCCAGTGAATAAAATATTGAAACAATAGTGTCCGGTGAGTAATCAAATCATAAAATCCAATAAGTGATGAATATCTGAAGTTGTTTGTATGACATCCACAAGATCTAGATAGATCTAAAGGCTTCACAGATGATATTCAAAATTAAGAGATGAAACTCTTACCAGACTTGTTGGACACATCTACCATACGGCAGTGTGTCATACAAGCTTACAGCGCTTAACCTTTTGCGCTTAGGGAAACCGAACCAGACTGGATCCAAGCAATGAAGCTGGGGGAGGACCTTGCAATAGAACCTTGCGATGCGATGAAAAATAAAATGCTTGCATAATGCAAAAAACTTCTTCCGCCATACTCAACACCATGGAGCAGAGAATCATGGATAATCTTGAATGTGATATGTATGTTCCAACCATCAACTATTACCTAGATCAATGTATCAACGAGTGGCTGAAGGCCATGAAGAATTTAGGATAGGAAGCCTTCAAGCAGGAAGTAGGAGGAATTACTCAGTATAGGTGGTCAGAGGAAGGCAAAAATGCTTAAGTGTATGTGGTTTGTGGGCGAAAGCTTCAATCTAGGTAGTCAGCAAAAGAAAGACTGCCCCTGTGTAGGTGGTCAGTTGGAAGAGGAATGCCCCAGTTTAGGTGGTCAGTAGGAGTAAGAATGCCTCATGGTAGGTTGTCAGAGGAAGGAAGAATGCTTCAGTGTAGATGGTCAGCGGAAGGAAGAATGCCTCTGTGTAAGTGATCAGTTGGGGGAGGAATACCTCAGTGTACATGGTCAGTGGGAGGAATAATGCCTCAGTGTACGTGGTCAGCAAGAGGAAAAATGCCTCAGTGTAGGTGGTCACCTGGAGGCTAGAATGTCTTACTGTAGGTGGTCAGAGAAAGCAGGAATGCCTCGGTGTAAGTGGTTAGTGGGAGACATAATGCCTCAGTGTAAGTGGTCAGTTGGAGGAGGAGTGCCTTAGTGTAGCTGGTCAATTGGAGGAAAAATGCCTCAGTATAGGTGGTCAGTAAAAGAGAGAATGCCCCAGTATAGGTGGTCAGTTGGAGGAAGAATGCCTCAGTGTTGGTGGTCAGAGGGAGGAAGAATGCCAGTGTTGGTGGTCAGAGGGAGGAATAATGCCTCAGTGTTGGTGGTCAGAGGGCGGAAGAATGCCCCAGTGTAGGTGGTCAGTGGGAAGAAGAATGCTTCAGTGTAGGTGGTCAGTGGGAGGAAGAATGCCCCAGTGTAGGTGATCAATGGGAGGAAGAATGCCTTAGTGTAGGTGGTCAGTGGGAGGAAGAATGCCTCTGCATAGGTGGTAATTGGAAGCAGGCATGCCTCTGTGTAGGTGGTCAGTTTAAGGAGGAATGCCTCAGTGTACGTGGTCAGCGGGAGTAAAAATGCCTCAATGTAGATGATTAGTGGGAGGAAGAAAGGCTCAGTGTAGGTGTTCAGCAGGAAGAAGAATGTCTCAGTGTAGGTGGTCAGAGGGAGGAAGAATGCCTCAGTGTAGGTGGTCAGCAAGAGGAAGAATGCCTCTGTATATGTGGTCAGCGGAAGGAAGAATGCCTTGGTGTAGGTGGTCAGCTGGAGTCTAGACTGTCTCAGTGTAGGTGGTCAGAGAGAGCAGGCATACCTGAGTGTTGGTCAGAAGGAGGAAGAATTCCTCAGTGTAGCTGGTCAGTGAAAGAGAGAATGCCCAGTGTAGGTGGTCAGTTGAAGGAGGAATGCTTCAGTGTATGTTGGTCAGCGGGAGGAAAAATGCCTCAGTGTAGGTTGTCAGCTGGAGGCTAGAATGCCTCACTGTAGGTGGTCAGAGAGAAGAAATGCCTCAGTGTAAGTGTTCAGTAGAAGAAAGAATGCCCAGTTGGAGGAGGAGTGCCTCAGTGTAGCTGGTCAATTGAAGGAAAAATTCCTCAGCATAGGTGGTCAGTGGAAGAAAGAATGCCCCAGTATAGGTGTGTCAGTTGGAGGAAGAATGCCCCAGTGTAGGTGGTCAGTGGGAGGAAGATTGCCTGTGTTGATGGTCAGTTAAAGGAGGGACACCTCAGTGTACGTGGTCAGCAGGAGAAAAAATGCCTTAGCGTAGGTGGTCAGTTGGAGGAGGAATGCCTCAGTGTAAGTGGCCAGTGGAAGAAAGAATGCCTCAATGTAGGTGATAAGTGGGAGGAAGAATGCCTTAGTGTAGGTGCTCAGCAGGAAGAAGAATATATTAGTGTAGGTGGTCAGAGGGAGGAAGAATGCCTCAGTGTTGGTGGTCAGAAAGAGGATAAATGCCTCAGTGTAGGTGGTCAGCGAGAGAAAGAATGCCTCTGTATATGTGGTCAGTGGGAGGAAGAATGCCTTGGTGTAGGTGGTCAGCTGGAGGCTAGAATTCCTCAGTGTAGGTGGCCAGGAAGATCAGGCATACCTGAGTGTTGGTGGTCAGAAGGAGGAAAAATTCCTCAGTGTAAGTGATCAGCGGGAGGAAGAATGCCTCATTTTAAGTGGTCAGTTGGAGGAGGATTGTCTCAGTGTAGGTGGTCAATTGTAAGAAAATTGCCTCAGTGTAGGTGGTCAGTGGAAGAATAAATACACCAGTGTAGGTGATCAGTTGGAGGAAGAATGCCTTAGTATAGGTCAGTGATGGCGAACCTTGGCACCCCAGATGTTTTGGAACTACATTTCCCATGATGCTCATGCACTCTACAGTGTAGATCAGCATCATGGGAAATATAGTTCCAAAACATCTGGGGTGCCAAGGTTCACCATCACTGGTACAGGTGGTCAGAGGGTTGATAAGTGTCCCACTGGGATGCCAGTGGGAGGAAGAATGCCTCAGTGTTGCTGGTGAGAGGGAGGAAGAAGGCCTCTGTGTTTGTGGTGAGCGGGAGCAAGGATGCCTTGGTGTAGCTCATGGGTGCCCAACCTTTTGAAGAGCGAGGGCCACTTAAGCGACTTGGTAACCGGTCGCGGGCCACAATGGGCGGAGCGGTGGATGGCATGTCCGCAGCCCATGATACTTTTAAGCGGATTGTATTGGAGGTAGAATACAAGTCGGTTTATGTCTGCCACTACTTAAGCCCCATACACACGGTCGGAAAATCCGACCACCAAATCCATCGGATTTGGTCCGACGGATTTAGTCCGACACTGGTGTTGCATACACACGGTCGGACAAAGTTGTCGGAAAATCCGATCATTCTGAACGTGGTGACGTTTGTTGCCTACGACGGGACTACATAGAGGCTAGTAGCCAATATCTTTGGTCTTGTAATGTGATCTGAGCATGCGTGGCACTTTGTCCGTCGGAATTCTCTACACACGATCGGAATTGGTGTGATCGGACTTTGTTGTCGGAAAATCTATCCAGCAGGAGATAGAACTTTGTCCGTCGGACAATCCGATGGAAACTGTCCGATGGTGCCTACACACGGTCGGAATTTCCGACAACATTGTCCGATAGGACAGAATCCATCGGAAAATCCGACTGTGTGTATGGGGCTTTAGAGGTGAATGGAGGGTCCAATTGGTCGGACTGTCGGACTGACCATGTGAAAGGGGTCCAAGGCTGCTTTCACACTGATGCGCTGCGGTTTACCCGCACCACGTGTGCAACACAGTGTACCGTTGGCTTTCCTGCAGTTTAGAATAGACTTCTATTATATTCTGCAGGTTTGGTGCACTTTCAGAAAGCTAACCAAACTCACAGGTAATAATAGAAGTCTATGGCTCAGTGGTAAACTACTCTGTGCCTGCGGATCAGTATGAAAGCAGCCCAGTAACCACTGTAGAAAAGATATGCCTATATATTCACTGTGATTTTAGTAATAAACTGACCTTTAGTAATAGTATTCTTTCTATTCTATCCCAGAGCAGGAGGTCGTGGGCCACATCATAGGGCTATGCGGGCCACATGGTTGGCCACCCCTGGTGTAGCTGGTCAGCTAGAGGCTAGAATGTCTCAGTGTAGGTGGTCAGGGAGAGCAGGCATACCTGAGTGTTGGTGGTCAGGAGGAGAAAGAATTCCTTAGTGTAGGTGGTCAGAGAAAGCAGGAATGCCTCAGTGTAAGTGGTCAGCGGGAGGAAGAATGCTCCAATGTAGGTGGTGAGTTGGAAGAGGAATGCCTCAGTGTAGGTGATCAATTGGAGGAAAAATACCTCAGTGTAGGTGGTCAATTGGACTAAAAATGCCTCAGTGTAGGTGGTCAGTGGAAGAACGAATGCTCCAGTGTAGGCGATTGGTCAGAGGAAGAATGCCTTAGTGTAGGTGGCCAGAGGAAGGAAAAATGCCTCAGTGTAGGTGGTCAAAGGGAGGAAGAATGCATTTGTGTAGGTTGTCAGAAGGAGGAAGAATGCTTTAATGTAGGTGGTCAAAAGGGGGGAGATTGCCTCAGTGTTGGTCAGAGGGAGGAAGGATGCCCCTGTGTAGGCAGTCATTTGCAACAAGAATGCATTGGTGTTGGCGGTCATTTGGAGGAAGAATGTCTTTGTGTAGACGGTCAGAGGAAGGAAGAATGCCTCTGTGTAGGCGGTCAGAGGGAGGAAGAATGTCATAGTGTTGGTGGTCAGAGGCAGGAAGGATTCCTCAGTGTAAACAGTTAGGAGGAGGAAGAATGCCTCTGTGTAGGCGGTCAGAAGGAGGAAGAATTCCTGTGTGTAGGTGGTCAGAAGGAGGAAGAATGCCTCTGTGTAGGCGGTTAGAAGGAGGAAGAGTCCCTCTGTGTAGGTGGTCAGAAGGAGGAAGAATGCCTCTGTGTAGGTGGTCAGGAGGAAGAATGCCTCAGTGTTGGTCATGGGGAGGAAGAATTCCTCAGTGTAGGCGGTCAGAAGGAGGAAGAATGCCTCAGTGTTGGTGGTCATAGGGAGGAAGAATTCCTCAGTGTAGGCGGTCAGAAGGAGGAAGAATGCATCTGTGTAGGTGGTCAGAGGGAGGAAGAATGCCTCAGTGTTGGTGGTCATAGGGAGGAAGAATTCCTCAGTGTAGGCGGTCAGAAGGAGGAAGAATGCATCTGTGTAGGTGGTCAGAGGGAGGAAGAATGCCTCAGTGTTGGTGGTCATAGGGAGGAAGAATTCCTCCGTGTAGGCGGTCAGAAGGAGGAAGAATGCATCTGTGTAGGTGGTCAGAGGGAGGAAGAATGCCTCAGTGTTGGTGGTCATAGGGAGGAAGAATGCCTCAGTGTTGGTGGTCATAGGGAGGAAGAATGCCTCAGTGTTGGTGGTCATAGGGAGGAAGAATGCCTCAGTGTTGGTGGTCATAGGGAAGAAGAATTCCTCAGTGTAGGCGGTCAGAAGGAGGAAGAATGCATCTGTGTAGGTGGTCAGAGGGAGGAAGAATGCCTCAGTGTTGGTGGTCAAAGGGAGGAAGAATTCCTTAGTGTTGGTGGTCAAAGGGAGGAAGAATTCCTTAGTGTTGGTGGTCAAAGGGAGGAAGAATGCCTCTGTGTAGGCGGTCAGAGGCAGGAAGAATTCCTCAGTGTAGGTGGTCAGTGAGGGAAGAAGGAAACCCAAATGTAGGTTGTTAGTGGGAAGAAAGTTTCTAGTGTAGGTGCTCAGTATAAGACCCTGCAAGTGTGGTAAAAGTAGTGCTGAAAAAAAGGTTATTGTGGGTTTACATTTTTGCATATAAATATTTCCTGGTTTGTGTAATTTTGGGGTGGCAGGTGGTGTGTCGTTTGTCTCTATACGTTTGTCCCATACTGTGTCCCTCTTATCAATCTCAGAAAAGGTAAACTTTCCTCTGAACCCACATTCTATGGGACCATCTCACTCAATTGCTGAGTGTTTAAAAATGTAATGTGTGTCTAGATTACTAATGTAAGTAAATTGAAATAGTAACTTGTATCGCCACAGAGTGGTACTGTAGATACAAGAAGTTTAACACATGTGCCACGTCCTAATTACTTAGAAATTGAAAATAGAGCATCGAACCTGGACTTTTTAGGCACACCCCTACACAATATTAAATATTTTATTACAGCATTTAAGACAATAACCAAACAAACAATATACTTTAAAATCACACTAATGTATACTGCCTGTATGATAAGGTATTCACCACTTATACACCAAACAATTGCACTACGTCAAAAAATGAAAACCATTGTAAACAGTATATTGGTTCCAGAATGCTTGATGTATTGTAGTTCTGTGGCATATTGTATCTTGACTTGCTCTACATGTTGTGAGCTGAGCGCTTCTTCAGGAGCTTAAGGCACTGTACAATCATTATGCCGAGAGTTGATTAAAAACAGGAATAAGAGCAAGGCGGTTGTTGAGGACCACGGAGACCCCTCAAAAAGGTATTTGTGTGCTGGTGCCCAGTTCTAGTTGTAGGACCAGTGACATTTAATACAGAGAAGAAAATATATTAATATAAATAATGTATCCACAGGGGTGTATCCCAAAGACTTCTAGTCACTGGTGACAATATATTGCAAGAATCAAAGACTGCACAAAGGCCAATCAACAGGTAAGCACCATGTAATCTATCAAGGGGACCCTCTAGACCAGTGGTCATCAACCCTGTCCTCAGGGCCCACTAACAGGCCAGGTTTTCAAGGTAACTGAAATACATCAGAGGTGATATCATTTGCTGCTCAGTGATTGCAGTATTCTAGTTTGCATCTCCCCAAGGTAATACATAAAACCTGGCCTGTTAGTGGGCCCTGAGGACATGGTTGATGACCACTGCTCTAGACAACAGACCGCCGCTCCAGAACCATCCAATGGTAACCGGTAACCATTACCATTGGATTATCCTGGAGCGGCGGTCTGTTGTCTAGAGGGTCCCCTTGATAGATTACATGGTGCTTACCTGTTGATTGGCCTTTAAGGAGTCTTTGAATCTTGCAATATATTATCACCAGTGACTAGAAGTCTTAGGGATTAACCCCTTTAATTACTTTGTGCATACGTTATTTATATGAATATATATATTTTTTCTGTATATATGAATATATATTTTTTCTCTGTATTAAATGTCACTGGTCCTACAACTAGAACTGGACAACAGCACACAAATACCTTTTTGAGGGGTCTGCATGGTGCTCAACAAGCCTTGCTCTTTTTCTTGTTTTTAACCAACTCTCGGCATAATGATTATACATTCCCTCAAGCTCCTGAAGAAGCTCTCGGCACGCAACATGTAGAGCAAGTCAAGATACAGTATGCCACAGAACTACAATACATCAAGCAGTCTGGAACCAAAATACCATTTACAATGTTTTTTTTTTTTTGAGGTAGTGCAATTGTTTGATGTATAAGTGGTAAATACCTTATCATACAGGCAGTATACATTAGCGTGATTTTAAAGAATATTGTTTGGTTATTGTCTTAAATGCTGTAATAAAATACTTTCAATTTAATATTGTGTACGGGTGTGCCTAAAAAATCCTGGTTCGATGCTCTATTTTCAATTTCTAGATTATTAATGTATCTAAATGCATTGAAGTATGAGCTTCAAAGTATACCTAGTGTACATATTCACAGAATCATTCTGTGCAGTAACCAGAGAAGTATGATTCTGCAGAAATGTTTTGGCTTCTGTTGGTCTCAAATGTTGCTGGTCGTTTTCCAAGGCTGTAAACTAATGATGCTTTTTTTTTCTTGTCAGTCTCCCTGCCCTGACCAAAGAATGATGGTCCTGATGCTGCTGATCCCCTTCATTTACACCACTGCTCTTAGCAAATCAAACATTTGTTTTGGTGTTTTTTCATATTTTTCTTCTTGCTTATTTTTTTTCCAAATGGTGTACAATGTCTATTTTTTTTCCTGCTTCTTGCTGCAATTTTTATGTTTTTCTAATAATAGTAAAAAAAATTATAAAATAAATATACAATGCATAAAACAAATACAGTGTAGGAAGACTAAATCAATACAAAGCAAGGAAAAGGGGTAATCTGTGATCCAAGCCAATGCTGGCAATGAAAGTAAATATCTCTTTTCCACATGACCTCCCTTGCACTGATAGATCGAAACAGTCAAATCGCATATTGCCATAACAATAAAAAAAAAAAAAAAAAAAAAAAGAAATCAGCTGTTGTATAGCATTACACGCTTGCTGCTGGAAGTGATGCTATCACACATCAAGCCCCCCAGCAAAAAAAAAAAGCTGTCATTGTATGTCTCCTCCTCTTGCACACCCATCCCCCCGCCCAGACACAGAGGAGGAGGATTAGAGACAGGCAGCAGATCTCCAGGCAGCACATAGAACAAGCTGAATCTCTCCTGACATCCCTCTGTCATTACTGTTACTGGGATACCTGGAGCTCTGCATCTTGGCTGCACATCCCTGATCCCCTCCTGCAGTGAGTATACACTGATGATCATATCTTGTACTATGATATCCATCCCCTAGCTCTTCTCCCACCTCTCCTCCTCATTGCATCCCCCTAAAAAAGGACCATTTCCCCTCTCTGCTCCCAATCATCACCTCCTCTCCATAGATCCCACTGACTCAGCTTGGCTGGGATCAGCAGTCATCTCACAGAAGTATATTTATTAAAGACTGGAATGATTATCTATCTGTATTTCTTACAAGGCGTTTAAATATCCATGAATAACAGTAGCTTATTATAATGGTAAATCTTTGACATAGGCCTACAATAATATGTCCATATGCTGTAACAAGCAATGTTAATCATATGTTTATTTCCAGCAGGAAAATGTTTGTAAATGAATTACACAATTCGTTACAATGTGCATATTGTGTTGATGCTGTAATTTGTTGTATCTGATTTATTTAGTAAACATGCATCCTTGATCTCTGATACTATCTAGTATTGTATTGTTTTACTTTCCTTCTCACTTGTGCAGTGCGATAGTATTACACAATGTATTTCTTAGGCCTCCTGCACGCTGGACGTTTTTTTCTGCTGCTCCTAGAGGTGTTTGGCATTTTTTTTTCCCTGCCTTTAAACGCCATTGCATGTTGGCCTATGTGTCAATGCACACATAGGCGTTTAGGGTCAGGTGCGTTTAGCGGAAGATAAGAAAACACCCACAACCAGTGCGTCCAAGAGCACCTGCGTTTTGCCAAAAAACGCTTGATGCACGCAAAGCTGGCCATAATTTATCCAATTTTCTTATTCAAGTTCCTTATGATTGACCTTCAACTATGGTAGTGCAAGGGCCTCGTTGATTGCATACAAATTGAAAGAGTTTAGGTTTGACCTCATATTATATGGCTTTGGGAAATCTAAAAGAAAATTGGACAAGAAAATTGTATAATGTATGGCCAGCCTAAGCACTAGCATTTAGCGCTTGTGTTTTAATTAATTTCATTGGCCAGAGTATATTATTATTCTTGCCACTAAACTGTATTATCACCCAAGAGCTTTACGCGCCTAAACGCGTTACACAAGTTTACAAACGTCAAGCGTTTTTTTTTTTTTTCTGCAAAACTATGCTGCCAGGAGGAAAGTCTGCATGAGACCTTATTGAAATGATCCATGCTTTTACAGTAAGGCCCCTGTACGGTCAGGTCTGTGTCAGTTTTTCAGGTGGACCTGATCAGAAGCTCCATGTAGGTCAATGGCTAGGCAGATATAAATGGAGGCACTACCTCCAAGTCCACCTAGATCTGGGAAAAAAAAATGGAAACCGCCTGCATCCTTTTCAGATTTTTTTCCACACCTAAACGTGAAGGCTCAGATGTAATTGGTTGTAAACAGGCACAGGTCCTTTTTCATCAGGTAAACGTTAATACCTCAAATAATGGGATTTTTAAGGCAATGTAATAAAGAATTCATAAATTAATTTTTCAATATTTATAAATTCTTTATTACATTGCCTTAAAAATCCCATTATTATTAACGTTTACATTTATCAGGGATGACGACAATGACATGCCACTCCTCATGAGTCTAGTTTATTTTTCATCAGGTTGCCCACAGATCCAACATGGGTCTGCAAAGCTCAGGTTTGTAAAAGCAGAAAAAAGTAACTAAACAGGTCAAAGTAACATCTGTCCTGTAAGGATGAGCCCGGTGTTCGATTCGAACCATGTTCGAATCGAGCACCGGGTGTTCGGTCGCTCGGCGAGCCCAGAACTATTGGGGCCGCTCGCATCAAATTCGTGTGATGCGAGCGGCCCCGCAATGCATTGCGGCCCGCGCAGTGCAATGCTGGCTGATGATTGGCCAAGCATGCACTGTGACCCCGCATGCTTGGCCAATCACAGCGCCGGCAGCGAGGAGAGCCATAATTGGCTACAGGCAGGATGCCTGTAGCCAATTATAGCTCAGGGGCTTTAGTACACGCCCCACGGTATAAGAGGCCGCCGCGCCGGCGGCCTCGCATATTATGTTTCAGTCAGTGTCAGCGTGTCAGTGTGCTGCTGACTGCTGACAACAATATGTGCTCTGTTTCTGGGGATATGTGTGTGCATGCTGTTAGAACAGCATTGCAGTATCACATCTGGGGGGTGTCTATAGGTGGCCTGTGAAGGGGGCAGGTTTCCTGTGCTTAGAACTTTCCCTGCAAAAAAGTGTAATTTTTGCAGGAAAAAAGCGATTTAAAATCACTTATTGAATTGATGGCTCCTGTAACACAGAGAACTGTCATTCATTAATAAAAAACAAAAAAAAAGCGTAGGGGTCCCCCCAAATTCAATAACCAGGCCCTTCAGGTCTGGGATGGATATTAAGGGGAACCCCAGCCAAAAAAAAAAAAAAAAAAATGGTGTAGGGTCCCCCTCAAAATCCATACCAGACCCTTGAGGTCTGGTATGGATTTTAAGGGGAACCCTAGCCAAAAAAAAATGGCGTGGGGTCCCCCTCAAAATCCATACCAGACCCTTATCCGAGCACGCAACCTGGCAGGCCGCAGGAAAAGAGGGGGGGACGAGAGCGGCCCCCCCTCCCGCCTGAACCGTACCAGGCCACATGCCCTCAACATTGGGAGGATGCTTTGGGGGTCTAAGACCCCTAAAGCACCTTGTCCCCATGTTGATGAGGACAAGGGCCTCTTCCCCACAACCGTGCCCGGTGGTTGTGGGGGTCTGCGGGCGGGGGGCTTATCGGAATCTGGAAGCCCCCTTTAACAAGGGGACCCCCAGATCCCGCCTCCCCCCCCTGTGTGAAATGGTAAGGGGGTACAAAAGTACCCCTACCATTTCACCAAAAAAGTGGCAAAAATGGTAAAAATGACAGGAGACAGTCTTTGACAATTCCTTTATTAAAATCTTCTTTCTTCTTTCTTCATCCTTCGGTTTCTTCATCTTCTCCTTCCTTCATCTTCTTCCATCTTCTTCCATTTTCTTCTTCCTCCGATCCGCTTCTTCTTGCGCTGGTCTTCTCGTCCTTCTCGTCCGGCATCTTCTTCCGTCGGCGTCGGTGTCGGTGTCTTCTTGGGCCGCTCCGCGCAATGGGAGGCTCCCGCTGTGTGAGGCTCCGCTCCGTCTGACAGGTCTTTTATAATGGAGGGCACCTGGTGACCCCGCCCCCTCTGACGCACAGGGACGTCATGGGGAATTCCATGATGGCTTTCCCCATGACGTCAGAGGGGGGCGGGGTCACCAGTGCCCTCCGTTTTAAAAGACCTGTCAGATGGAGCGGAGCCTCACACAGCGGGAGCCTCCCATTGCGCGGAGCGGCCCAAGAAGACACCGACACCGACGCCGACGGAAGAAGATGCCGGACGAGAAGGACGAGAAGACCAGCGCAAGAAGAAGCGGATCGGAGGAAGAAGAAAATGGAAGAAGAAGATGAAGGAAGGAGAAGATGAAGAAACCGAAGGATGAAGAAAGAAGAAAGAAGATTTTAATAAAGGAATTGTCAAAGACTGTCTCCTGTCATTTTTACCATTTTTGCCACTTTTTTGGTGAAATGGTAGGGGTACAAGTACCCCCTTACCATTTCACACAGGGGGGGGGCGGGATCTGGGGGTCCCCTTGTTAAAGGGGGCTTCCAGATTCCGATAAGCCCCCCGCCCGCAGACCCCCACAACCACCGGGCACGGTTGTGGGGAAGAGGCCCTTGTCCTCATCAACATGGGGACAAGGTGCTTTAGGGGTCTTAGACCCCCAAAGCATCCTCCCAATGTTGAGGGCATGTGGCCTGGTACGGTTCAGGCGAGAGGGGGGGCCGCTCTCGTCCCCCCCTCTTTTCCTGCGGCCTGCCAGGTTGCGTGCTCGGATAAGGGTCTGGTATGGATTTTGAGGGGGACCCCACGCCATTTTTTTTGGCTAGGGTTCCCCTTAAAATCCATACCAGACCTCAAGGGTCTGGTATGGATTTTGAGGGGGACCCTACGCCATTTTTTTTTTTGGCTGGGATCCCCCTTAATATCCATCCCAGACCTGAAGGGCCTGGTTATTGAATTTGGGGGGACCCCTACGCTTTTTTTTTTTTCATTTTTTTTATTTTTTATCAATGACTTTTTTTTATGAATGAGTTTCAATGAATCACTGTTCTCTGTGTTACGGGAGCCGTGAATTAACATTAGCCGCGAGTGATTTTAAATAGCTTTTTTACTTTCAAAAATGACAGAGACAGTTCTAAACACGGGAAACATGCGCCCCTTTACAGGCATACTATAGACACCCCCCCCCCAGGTACGAAATTTAAAGGAATATTACACTTTTATTGTTTCAATTTAAGCATCATTAAAATCACTGCTCCTGAAAAAAACGGCCGTTTTTAAAAAAAAAAATTTGCATTGATACATGTCCCCTGGGGCAGGACCCAGGTCCCCAAACACTTTTTATGACATTAACATGCATATTAGCCTTTAAAATGAGCACTTTTAATTTCGAACGTTCGCATCCATTATAACTAATAGGGTTCTAAAGCTCGCACGGACTTTAGGTCCGTTCGCGGGTTCTGGTGCGAGCCGAACGGGGGGGTGTTCGGCTCATCCCTACTGTCCTGTTCTGATCCAACTAATCAGGGGATCTGTTCATGGATCCCCTGCTAATCAGAACGGACAACGCCCCTGTGAAAGGGGCCTAAAAGAGGTATTGGTAAATATGGAGGAAGAGGTTGCCCACAGTCAAAGGCCCGTTTTCATTTTCTGTCCGGAGCTGACAGCTCGGTGGGTGAGCGGGCATGTGGCTCGGTGGGTGAGCGGGCATGTGGCTCGGTAGGTGAGCGGCCATCCCTGCAGTTCTGCAGGCAGCTGCGGGCAGAAGAGAGGTTACATCATCCCTCTGCTGCCTGACTTCACTCTGGGACACAGAAAGTGACAACCCCCACCTTAGAAGGAAAGTGACACAGCAAGTCACAATTGTAGCAGGCAAGTGACAATCTGCAACGTGTGGCAGGTGACGTGGCAAGTGACAATCCGCAACTTGTGGCAGGTGACAATCCGCAACTTGTGGCAGGTGACGTGGCAAGTGACAAGCCGCATTTGGTGGCAGGTGACGGTGGTGAGTGACACACTCAGGGCCCCCACTGATTCTACATTATGGTGAATTGAACTATTTCATTTTATATAACAATGTAATAATAGAAATAATGCGCTTCAATCATCCTGACACCATAACAACCATGGTGCCAGGATGATTGAAGCGCTAACACCAGCCATTTACCCAATAAATTGCCCACAAAAAAACATATTTTTTGGTAGTGACCCTCACAAGACTAGACTCTGGATCCACCCCTGGTACATGTAGTATGTTCCCAGATACCCGGATTTGTAGGAGATCATCCTCTATCAAAGCACTTTCAAAGGGTACTGACATTAAAAAAAATCCATGGATGACAAACTAATATGTGCAACAATATTATAATAAATTTGGGTAGCACTGCTATACAGCGAAAAAATTTTTGTAGGAGCTACTGTTAAAAGGATTGATCTGATCCATTAGCATCTTAGGATGGACATAGTGTTAAGATGAGATGACATCTCACTGGGAATGACAGGTGGCAAGACATCTGCCAGTCTTTGGAAAAGGAAATAATTGGGGCCCACTCACACAGTTGGAAAATCTTTGTTTGTGGGAGAAGGCACTTCCCCTAGTAAAAATTTTTATTTTTTCTCCTCAAGGAGGCCCTACCAGCCTAATTTCTAAGGAAATCTCAGGGGACATGCTGAGGGATGTTTAGACCATCTTTTTATGCCTATAGCCAGTCTTAGCTTGGATCTGCACAGAAGCCAAGGTTGGATGATGGTACTGATCTCAACAATGCTTTGCAAAACCACAGAGCAGCCCTTTAGAGCTTCATTCCCTGGCCTGGGGTGCCAGCTGTACAGGCCTCCTCACAAACCATGGTTGGCACTGAGCTATGTACAGGCATCTCCTCTTCTCAGACCACCCTGTCTTTTAAAGTTTAGGACATCTCCCTAGCTTGCCTTTAAAAATGTTAACAATGTTGTAACAATGAAATTCCACCAAAGTATACAAAAAAAAAAACATATTACGTGAGGTATTATTTATTTTTATTACATTTTCTGAAACTGTGACTATATAAGGCATACTGTACTGTAATCTTCTCCTGTAACCACCCTAGGATGCTTAATGTTGTTCTTGGTTGTACAAACCCCCAAGGTGGGTGACTGCTGCTGGGCAACGTTGGAGGAATACCCAGATGAAAGCTTATATTGTAGTGAACAATAATGTAAAATGACATGTGAGTGGAGAGTAGATATATTCCCCCATTCATATCATGGCATGAAAAATTGTTAAAATATAAATCCAAATGAAATCTGTATTATCTAGTGGTGTGAACTACAGTATGTAGAATACATGAGCAATTTATGGCTGCTTTTGCACATGAATGATTACAGTCTAAAAGACTGGAGTCTTTTGGAATAATGTTCCAATACAATTTTATTTTCTTCCTCTCTCCTAGATATATACACTATACTACCAAAAGTATTGGGACACCTGCCTTTACACGCACATGAACTGTAACCTCCCTGGTGGTATGATTATGTCAGATTTTTTAATCTCAAAGCGGTGCATTGTTTTGAATGGAAATTTGGCATTTTATATTGTAGGCCTGTAATTCTTAGTAATAGTCTACTTAAATCCATCCAAACCAAAGTCTAGTAGACATCCCGGGTATGATAAAGTTTGAAACACGAAATCATAAATTATAATATAATAAATAACTATAAATAATTATAAAAAAGAATAATGATAAAATTAATTTCCCCACGATTCATTATGGCTCAATTCTGCAAGTGTTCTAATTTACTATCGCTGTTTTCTAGCTGGTCTAAAACCACTTTTGACATAAAGGGATGCTTTTTGGTTGCCATGGACAATCTCAAGTTTCCAGGCAGAAAGAACAGTATATATACACTATAAAAGTGCAGGCTGGGAACTGGAAAAAGCATTAGGGACAAAAGGGAGGTAAAATAATTTGATACAGTAATTTAATCTGTAAGATTACAGTGTGTTATGTATTTTGTACTCTTTGAATTTGATTCCGTGATCCGCCCCCATGCGTTGCGACGCTTGCAGGGAACAGAGCCCGGCAGATCTGGCGGGGGACACAGCGAGGGGACATCGCAGGATCCTGGGGACAAGGTAAGTACACTGTACCAGTATTCTGCAATGCAATCCCCAATGTGGCTCGGGGTTACCGCTAATGGTACTGAAATTTAACCCCCAGCCACACTCGGGATTACCGCAAGGAGGGTTAATGGCATCCCAGTCTTAGTCCGTAGGGTTCAATATTAAGTTGGCCCACCCTTTGCAGCTATGGGAAGGCTGTCCAGAAGGTTTAGGAGTGTGTCTATGGGAATGTTTGGCCATATTTCCAGAAGCAAATTTGTGCGGTCCGGCACTGATGTTGAAGAGAAGTCCTTGCCTCCCAGTCTCAGCTCTAATTCATCCCAAAGGTGTTCTATCGAGTTGAGGTCAGGACTCTGTGCAGGCCAGTCAAGTTCCTCCACCCCAAACTCGCTCATCCATGTTATAATGGACCTTGTTTGTGCACTGGCGCACAGTCATGTAGGAACAGGATCCCCAAACTTTTCCCACAAAGTTGGAAGCATGAAATTGTCCAAAATGTCTTAGTCTACTGACACCTTAAGAATTCCCTTCACTGGAACTAAGGGGCTAAGCCCAACCCCTAAAAAACAACCCCACACCATAATCCCCCTCCACCAAATGATTTGGACCAGCGCACAAAGCAAGGTCCATAAAGACATGGATGAGCGAGTTTGGGGACAAGGAACTTGACTGGCCTGTACAGAGTCCTGACCTCAACCAGACAGAACACATTTGGGAAGAATTAGAGCAAAGACTGTGAGCCAGGCCTTCTCATCCTCATCAGTGCTTGACCTCACAAATGTGCTTCTGGAAGAATGGTCAAACATTCCCATAGACACATTCTTAAACCTTGTGGACAGCCTTTCAAGAAGGGATGAAGCTGTTTTAGCTGCAAAGGGTGGGCAACTCAATATGGAACGCTACGGACTAAGACTGGGATGCCATTAAAGTTTATGTACAGTATCTCACGAAAGTGAGTACAACCCTCACATTTTTGTAAATATTTTATGACATCTTTTCATGTGACAACACTGAATAAATGACACTTTGCTACAATGTAAAGTAGTGAGTGTTCAGCTTGTATAACAGTGTAAATTTGCTTTCCCCTCAAAATAAGTCAACACACAGCCATTAATGTCTAAAACGCTGGCAACAAAAGTGAGTACACCCCTAAGTGAAAATGTCCAAATTGGGTTTATTCATGACATGATACGAATGGGTGAATATATCTACTCTCCACTTACATGTCACATGAAAAGATAGAATACAATATTTACATGGTATGATATATTAGAGATATAGATATAATACAATATTTATATGATATGATATATTAACCACCTGAGATCCGCGCTATAGCCGAATGACGACTACAGCGCGGATCTAACCTGCCGGGACGACGTCTATTGACGTCGTCCCGTTCACGAGCGGCCTGCGCACCCCCTGAAGGGCGCGCACGGCACGCTCTGTTATCAGCGAGTCTATGAGACTCGCTGGATCACAGATCCGAGTAAGGGGTCGATCCCGACCCCTTACCACGTGATCAGCTGTCAGCCAATGACAGCTGATCATGTGATAACAACAGAGCCGGTAATCGGCTTTTTTTCCTCCTCGCGCTGACAGTGCGAGGAGGAAAAAAAAAAAAGCCGATCACCGGCGGCAGTGAGAGGGACATTAATCCCGATCACTGCAATGTGCCCCAGGTCCATGGTGCCCACCTGTGCCCTAAACAAGTGCCGCCTACCAGTGCCCACCAGCTTCACCTGTCAGTGCCCACAGTGCCATCTGTCAGTGCCCACAGTGCCAGTGCCCACAATGTGCCTTTACAGTGCTGCACATCAGTGTCACCTACCAGTGCTCATCAGTGTCACCTACCAGTGCCCATCAGTGTCCCCTACCAGTGCCTATCAGTGCCATCTATCAATGCCCATCAGTGCCATCTATCAGTGCCCATCCGTGCCACTCATCCATGCCACCCATCCGTGCCCATCAGTACCGACTTATCTGTCCCCATCAGTACCACCTAATCTGTGCCCACCAGTGCAGCCTATCAGTGCCCACCAGTGCAGCCTATAAGTGACGCCTCATCAGCGCATATCAATGAAGCAGAAAAATTACCTGTTTGCAAAATTTTATAACAAACTATTAAACATGATTTTTTTTTTTTTTTTTAATTTTCCATCTTTTTTTGTTTGTTTCAAAAAATAAAAACCCCAGCTGTGATTAAATACCACCAAAAGAAAGCTCTATTTGTGGGAAAAAAATTATAAAAATGTAATTTGGGTAAAGTGTTGCATGACCCCGCAATTGTCATTCAAAGTGCGTCAGCGCCGAAAGCTGAAAATTGGTCTGGGCAGGAGGGGGGTTTAAGTGCCCAGTAAGCAAGTGGTTAAATGTGAGGGGGTGTATATATTAAAGATATAATACAATATATACATGATATGATATATTAAATATGAGGGGGTGTACTCACTTTTGGGAGATACTGTATGTATGTGTATGTATGTATATATATATATATATATATAATATATATATGTGTGTGTGTGTGTGTGTACATGCATACACCAATCAGCCACGACTTTATGACCACTGACAGGGTAAGTGAATAGCATTAATTATCTCAAATGGGTATCCCTGGGTAAACAGTATTTGAGGTGTTGCCTCCACATTCTCCAGATCTCAATACAATCAATCATCTGTGGGATGTGCTGGAAAAACGAAGTCCGATTCATGGGGGGCCCCACCTTGCAACTTACAGGTCATATAGGATCTGCTACTAATGGCTTAGCGTGAAATCTGAAATTGTAATTGGTGGGCAGTTTAAGCTTTTAAAGAGCAATGAATGTGCATCAATGGTGTAATAGCGGTATAGATGTCAGACTCCCAAATGTTATTTTCGTCTGTGACATCCATTGGGAATAGACAGGTCTATAAATAATTTATATGTTTTTAAGTTATCTCTACGGGAACTGATAATTCAGTTTAGTGTCCTTACAAGCCAATATAGTTGCTTTTGGTAACACCAGCTTTTAAAAATGACATCCGGAATTCCAATTTCAGCTGTTTTAAAGCAACGATGGTGTCGCACTCTTCACAGTGTGGAATAAATAAAACAATTGAGGGTGTCCCAGCTGTAAGAGTGGGACACCTTCATTATGAAGTAATAGCGAGCTAATAACTACTCAGCTCAACAATGGAGTCCTTGAGAGAGATACGATGTTGGCAAGTTACTATTTTATCCCAACAAAGAATTAAATCTCAAAATCCATATAATCTGGTTAAGCTCCGGCATAGAGCAATGAAAGCCTTCAAAGTCTTGGATGACATTCCCCATATTCTACAATTATACCACACCCTTAATGGAGACGGCAGTTCTACAGATGCAATGCTAGTGCCAACCTCCTGACTGATCATTGACATTCTAGAAAACATTGGTACATTGACACCAATCCCAGGTGTCTTTATTTCTCTAAGCCCACCACTTTTTGCTATCAACTAATTCTAATTTTAGCCCTAAACTAATTTATGGCACCGCATTATAAAGACAACCAGTTACAAAAGATTCTACTAAATAATCTAAAGGGTATATTTATTAGCCCAGATTTGTATTTAATTTATGCATGGAAAGTGACAAAGCAGGTTTTACACAAACCTGCAACTAGATTATATTTGGTCCTGCTGACTATATTGATAAGATTTCTTGCAGTCATTCAAGCCCTGTTGTCATTTAGATTGCTTTTCCAAGCTGTCAAAATTAGTGTATGCAAACATAGGGATCTGATGCCTATGGATACTTTCACAGCTAAAGGAGCAATACAAAGATTGCCCTTATGGAATGACCTACAAACTGATTACCTCCTTGTGAATGTTAATAAAACAACAATTTACAGGGGGGTATTTTGGACATAGTAAACATCAACAGTTTATGGATGTGTTTGAACCATAAGTATATAAAGTGTATTTTTACTACTGCAGAGAGCAGCCATGATGTAATCTCTGGAGTCCTATATTATCTAGAGAGAAAGATCATTTGTGATCATGGGCAATTAGTCGTATATAAACTGTGGATGCTAATGGAGGTAGCACTGAGCCATTAATTATAGAAACAATAATAAGCAAAGGTGTGATGATCACTAATGTTGAATTCACATTTAAATCCCTAATCTCTGATAGCTTTTTATGTAAAATTATTTTCTTCCAGTACTTGTAAATAGTTGACTTTTCCCCAGAAAAGGTGTAAAAAAAAAAAAAGGGGGTTAAAGTGTTTCTTAACCCAGGAACGAAGGTTTATTATATTGCAGCCAGCTTAGCATTCCCTAAATATGGTGGGTGCACACAATTTATTTATTTATTTTGGGGGGGGGGTCCTTTTCACCTCACTGTTGCATAAAATTACAGTGTGGCTTGATTTTTTGTTAGGGTCCTTTTTTTTTTAGGAGTTAGTAGTGTACACCAAAGCAGTGGTTGTCAACTTGCAAAGTAAAGGGGGCTCAAATGTGGCTCCTAATGTTTTTTTACACCTTTTATTACTTGTAATACTACAGAAAACTGTCACAGACTGGAGTTGCGTCATTTCTTTGGGGACATTCGAGATCACACTTGGACCATGGAAACAATAGGCGGCATTAGAATCCCATATGGACTGTTGGTATCTCCACCATGCACCCTACGATGGAGATCTGTACTCTCCATGCAGTCGTTGAATATTTGTTACATCTTTATGGGTTACTCTCACAGTTCCCAGGATGGATGTCGCCAGAGGGCCCTATACACCATGCGCTAAAATATGAAGCGGAATTATACGTTGATTGCTCCTTCTCCTGAGGAAGTGGAATCCCACGAAACGTGTGCATTATAGGATGCAATTTTTATGTTATAATCATGCGTTTAGTTTGGTGTAACCATTTCATATCTATTATGTATATACATTGTAATTGTGACTCCTCACGTTTTCAGCTTCCTAACCTATATCCCCACTTTAGTGTTGTATGGTTCTATTCCGTTATTATGTTATTTATTACATTGCTACAACCATAATGCATAATATGAATTGTAACCATAATGCATATCAATATTTATTATTTGTCAACAAGGCTATTTAATAAAATATTTAATCTTTAATCTTTATAATAATATATATTTTTTTTGCATGCATGAATTTCCTTTGATGCATATATGATACCTTTATTAGTAGTGATGCGCCTCATTTGAAGTCCCAACCCTGTCCTCTTTTTCTACATAGAGTGATTAGTTACATTTGGGAACAGATCTGAGCCTGGAGCCAGCTGACTGCATGACCCGATCATTCCAGCAGCAAGATTCTGCCAATTCTTGCCGCAGGAATCTGGTGGCCACAGCTACTTGGCAGTGTGAAGGAGGCCTTATTTTTCCAAAGCAAACACACCTTTGCACGCTGGTACTTATTGGTATTCCAATGTTTCTCTTCTACCTCAGTTTATCTCCCTGACTCAGCAAACATGACCCCAGTGGTGACGGAGAGGGGCAGGGTTGGGGCAAACAAGGATGATATGCAGTTGACCAAACCAACATCCTCCTCATAAACCAAATACATCATTGGTTGTCAGGACTCTAGCATCGGGAGGGCTGTAATGGTGTACAATGAAAACCTGTGGCTTTGTGTAGCTAAAAGGTAGGCTTGATCCACCCACTGGTTCGTATACAATTTTGGGGCAATTTTTAGGCATTTAGCCCAAGCACCCCTGAAGAAACCTGAAGGCACACCAGGGTGACGGTCAGAGACTAGGGACACACTGCATTAAACCGCAAGACTTTACTACTATTAAAGTGGTTGTAAACCTCTGACACAAAATATAAACAAAGCTTATCCCTCTATAGTGTGTACTTGTCTCAATCCAGAGCACTAGGTGTCATTTCTGTCTGCTGCTTTGTTCCTCTGCTATTAGCATGTAACAAGGTGACAGAGGAGGGAGCTCCAGCTGATTGACAGCCTCAGCTCTGTTGCTGTGTGAAGGTGGATGTGTCCTTTCCCTTCAATCAGCTGTCTGAGCTCTCCTCGCTGAGCTCTACAGAATATGTTTCAGCTCTCCGTCACCTTTTTTACCGAACTTTCAAACAAGCTTTATAAACTTAGCACTTTGAACAGATTTAGAGACGATAAGACTGCAGATAAACAGGTACAACTTATGTAGGAGGATTTGTTTCATCTCTGTGCATCACCTGAGGCCAATCCCTTCACTGGGTATATGTAATGCCACGTACACACGATCGGAAATTCGGCCAGCAAAAGACGGATGAGAGCTTTTGGTCGGAAAATGCGACCGTGTGTATGCTCCGTCTGACTTTTGCTGGCCGAATTGCAGACAGCAAAAGATTGAGAGCAGGTTCTCAATTTATCGGTTGGAAAATGTTCCGATCGGAAATCCCGGTCGTCTGTAGCAATTTAGACGTGCAAAATTCCTACGCATGCTCGGAAACAATTTGACGCATGCTCGGAAGCATTGAACTTAATTTTCTTGGTTCATCGTAGTGTTGTACGTCACCGCGTTCTTGACGGTCGAAAGTTCAGCAAACTTTTGTGTGAACGTGTGTATGAATGCCAAGCTCGTGTGTACGGGGCATAAGAGTTTACAACCACTTTAAAGGATCTTTCACAAATCATAGCTCCCTCAACTGACTGCTGGGGCCCAAGGGCCACAATTCAAACACCAAAGAGCCGCAAGTTGGACATCAGGGCACTAGAGTGTTATACACTTTTTCTAAATTTCAAATTCAACTCTTGTCAGCATGCCTGCAGTTGTGCCACTCATTTTTAGGCTTTATACAAAAGCATGCACAAAAGTGCATTAGGGGACGCCCCTTTGGACTTTGGTAGCATACAAAGTCCAAAGGGGCGTCCCCTAATGCACTTTTGTGCATGCTTTTGTATAATATTATTAGGATGCTTGTAGCAACAACACATCTATCAAATTCTCAAGTTAATCTTCTTCTTCATTTTTAGGCTTTGCTTCTGAATACAATAATGAATTGCACTGTGTGCATTGTTATTTTTTTAAATAGATATGTTGGGGTGTATGTTATGTACTTTCTCTTAGCTGCTGTTGAATCATTCTGTCAATCCTCTGATTTCAGTGCTTCACAATGCAACTTCGTTGGTATTGGCTATACATGGCCTCAGTGCTTATTGGTTTGGCAGCAGCAGAAGCCAATGACAAAGTAGATGAAGAAGAGGATGAACTGCTAGAGACCACAGAGGAACCTGAAAGTGAACAAAACAGGAGCTTCTTGGAGGTAAGTATGGTTTCTCATCACTCAATTTGTATGTATGGTGCTTTGCATAAGTATTCACCCCTTGAACCTTTCCACATTACATAGTACAGCCACAATATATTACATGTATAACATATTACATATGTACTGTATTTGTATATTGGTGTCTTATTGTGGCACACATTTTTTTTAAAAAAAGAGGACATTTTGTAGTTGCTTAGTTTTTAGTAGGTAGCTTAGCATTAGTTTTTTTGTGGTAGTTTAGTACAGGCAAACCCCACTTTTAAGTACACAATGGGGTTTATTTACTAAAGCTGGAAAGTGCAAAATCAGGCTCACTTCTGCATAGAAAACCAATGAGATTCCAGGTTTTATTACCAAAGCTTAATTGAACAAGCTGGGGTTAGAAGCTCATTGGTTTTCTATGCAGAAGTGAGCCTGATTTTGCACTTTCCAGCTTTAGTAAATAAGGGCCATTGTGTACTTAAAAGTGGGGTATGCCTGTATTTGCTGCTTTCGATCATCAATAGTGGTAGAATCACCTTTTGGCTCCAATTACATTTGCGCTTTTTTATTTTTTGTAATAAGCCCTTGGCAGCTTTGTATGCCTACATCCTGATTTTTTTTTTTTTTTCATATTCTTCTTGGCAATATTGCTCTTGCTCTGTCAGGCTGGATGAGGACCTCTAGAAAATAGCAGTTTTTAAGTCTTTCCACATATTCTTGATTAAATTGAGGTCTGGGCTTTGACTGGACCATTCAAAAGCATTTAGGTTCTTGGTTCCAAACCATATTGGTGTAAATTTGGTAGTGTGTTTGGGGTCCTGATGGACTTGCAGATGGAAATTGGAAACACTTCAGTGTAATGTGGGCAGTGGGAGTTATTTACGAAAGGCAAATCCACTTTGCACTACAAGTGCAAACTACAAGTGGAAAGTGCACTTGAAATTGCACTGAAAGTGCACTTGGAAGTGCAGTCGCTGTAAATCTGAGGGGTAGATCTGAAATGAGGGGGAGCTCTGCTGATTTTATTATCCAATCATGTGCAAGCTAAAATGCTGTTTTTTATTTACCTTGCATGTCCCCCTCAGATCTACAGCGACTGCACTTCCAAGTGCACTTTCAGTGCAATTTCAAGTGCACTTTGCACTTGTAGTGCAAAGTGGATTTGCCTTTAGTAAACAACCCCCATTGTGTTTCTGGTTCTGTTGGACTCACAGATTGAAACAGGTTTTCCTGTTGAATTGCCCTGTATTTGGCTTCTACATCTTGCTCTTAATCATGATGAGTTTGCCATGCCTGTGAAAAAACTCCACAACACGAGGTTGCCATTACTATGCTTTGCAGTGACATGGTGTTATCAGGACAATGTGCAGTATTGGCTTTTCATTGCTTTTATTGTTTTGACAAAACTAATTTTTAACAGGAGATCTCTGTACCTATTTTAGATACCTCTGGCCTCTTGGTGGTTACTTCTGTAGCACCCTCATAGTTCAGAGTAGGCTGCTAGGTAAATTTAGTTAGTGGAGCAGGGGTTGATTACTTAGGGCTGTTCAGTGTCTCAAACCTGCTGTTCTGATATTCCTACCTGTCTTCTAGAAGTATAGTGGGAGGGAGAGCAGGAAATGCAACCTGAATATTTATGGGGCTCTGGCCAATCCCTAGGAAGGTGTGCCTAGGAGGTGGAGGGAAAGCCTAAAGGAATTCTGGGCATCACAGCCAGGGTGCAAAGTTCCTGAGTTCAGTCCTTCAGGAGGAGACCTTTGTGCCGGGACAATGCCCCTGGGGCAGAGACAGAGAGAGGAAGCCAGAGGAGCATTTGAAGACATTGAGGTCCCAGCTAGGCTTAGTTGAGTCAGCCTATTGATGGGAGCTGTGTCCAAAGACTGAGGGGAAGGGAGTTGCTGGGAGGAAGCCCAATCATTCTTGAACTGAGTGACTAACTGATCCTGATATACAGAGAAGAAGTGACTGTGGTGTGGTCTAACCCCTCAAGATGCAGTGCAAAACAGAGAGATTATACAATTGAGATTACATGATGCGTACCTAAACAAAGTGGACTGCAATCAGCCAATCATGTCATTTGTGCATGCAATACGATTGTATTAGATGCATGCGATTGTATTAGAGCTTATTCAGAGGTGTGACAGCCAAACGCCAATGCATTTAGGCTTCATGTACACTAGCATACACTGGCAGATCCTCAACTTGACATTAGAAGCTATTGCCATTTTTTTTGCCAAAGCTCCTAAACTCAACTCCATAGAAGCCTATGTGTTAATGTACACATAGGCTTTTAGCAGAGTTTAGGAGCTGCCTCGCTTAGGTGAGCTTCAACCTCCCTCTCCTGAGCACAGAAGAATCGTGTTCAGGATAGGAACGTTTTGACCACCAGTCGTAGGAAAACGCAAAAAGGTGCATTGATTTGGCTGCGTTTTTGCCACGTTTTGCACTTAGGCTGTTTCTGTTGTTTCAAAATATAATTTGAAAAATTATTCTGATGTTTTCCTCCCTGAAATGTTGGACTACTTAGGGTAGATCAGTGACATAAAATCTCAAATAAATCTATTTTAACTACAAAATGTGGAAAGGCGTGGGGGATACTTATGCAAGGCACCTTTTTAAAAACTTCAAGGAATAGTTTCTGGTTATGAATTACAGGATACATTTAGCTCCTAAAGGTCAGTGACCTTGAGAATTACCCATATATATCAATAGCAGTGTGCAGACTATATTTATATATGTTATATTATTTGTATAATATATGTATATTAACACACATAGTACATGGTAATTCTCAGCACAGATCTTTGCTGGACTCTTCAACTTTTGTCTAGGATGCTGCTAATGTTTCTACTCTAGCTGAGTCAAACAGCTACTGTATGTGGCTGTTAAAAAGCAGTGCAGGTTATAATACTGGGCAGGAGTTTTCAAGATTAGAGATATTATGGCCTCTTGCACACTGGGCTGTCTAGCTGCTGTGCCCACCTCCCGGTATTTTAGAGTTTCTGAGAGGGACAGGTGCTGTACGAAACCCTGCTGCCTGCAACCTGTCAAAGTCTATGATGTGCTGCGGCTGGACAGGGCTGAATGCTGTATCAAGTGGTTTTCACATTAAGGGTGGGTTCACATTGGTGCGATGTCAGACATTGCATGTGATTCGCACTGCACTGTATGACTAAATTTGCATCGCATTCGGACCAAACTTGTGCGGGACCCTTTTTTTGGTCCGCACCAGAATCGGATCACATGGGTGTTCACACCCATGCGATCTGATTCCTGTCCAAATTGACAGTTCGCACTACGATATGCGAACCGATCTAGGGGTGTCGTTAACTTTGTATTGAGGCAGTGGATTTGCATGGTTCCTGTATCGCACCAATGTGAACCGAGCCTAAGAGCTGCTCTATGCATTCAGGGACTAATGCCAGAACACAGATGTTCTGCTTCTCTGCATTCATCCTTGAATACATAAGCCCCTATGACAAGTTGCAAGTAGCAGGACTGGTTGCTGCACCTATCCCTCCTGGGGCACTAAAACATTGTGATGGACACACAGCAGCTTAATGCCACTGTGTGCAAGGGGCCTATATCAAAGGCAATGCATAGCTGTGGCCTGGGCTATTCCAACTATTGTATGCTTGCAGCTGGTTTGCTCTGGTTAACAATTATTTTCTAATATAAACAGAGATTTTAGATTATCTTTTTTCAGTTTTGTCCTCAATGACTCGGGACATTCAACTGATGCCAAGCTTTTTTGATTAAAGATTCTGAATGATGTGACTGAGCACAATGGTTTATCTTCACTTTAATTAACTACGGTACTAATATTTATATTAGCACTGAATTCGTGTGTGCTTTGCATCAGTAAAAAAAAATGTTTTTTTAATCTATTGTGCACATTGCTTTTAATCTATACAAAATAACAGAAAATTGATTGTCAGAAAAAAACTTTCATGCTGTTTCTTATCATGCCTCTTTCTCTGATAGACATGGCATATCTGATGTTATCTGATCCTTGTTTTCTTTTATAACAGGTTCCATACCAGACACCTGTTCCTAGCGGCGATGTGTTTTTTACGGAGACATTTGATGATGGAACACTGAATGGGTATGTGTACTGGTAGAAGCGACCACCCCTAAGTATATAATTTACAGTTAAAATTGAGCTCAGAGACTAAAATCTCATATAAGATTTAACATATTACTGCATTTCCAAAGTTGTTTTTAATCATTTCTAATATGCAACTTTCATTAAATGTTTACCTGGGATGTCTGACTTGAACTGGAAGTTCCGTTGTTTTTTTTTTCTTTCAAGGATTATACTTACCTAGGTGGATGCAGCAGCCGTCCTCTGCAGACTCTAAGCCCCCGTACACACGGTCGGAAATTCCGACCACAAAATCCGCCTGATTTTTTCTGACGGATTTTGTCCGACACATGGTCGGACAAAGTTGTCGGAAAATCCACTCATTCTGAACGTGGTGACGGAACTACGTAGAGGCTAGTAGCCAATAGCTTTGGTCTTGTAATTTGATATGAGCATGTGTGGCACTTTGTCCGTCGGAATACTCTACACACAATCGGAAAAAGTCTGATCGGATTTTGTTGTCGGAAAATTTGAGCGCACGGAAAAAGTCAGATGGAGCCCACACACAGGCGGATTTTCTGGATTTTCCGACAACATGGCCCGATCAGACATTTTCTGTCGGTATTTCCGACCGTGTGTACGGGGCATTAGACTGAGAATCGAGCTATCAAATGCTGCTGATCGCTCGGTTCTCAGAGCTCTGTGAGCAGAGAGCTGATGACTGTCAGTCACCAGCTCTCTGCCCTGATTTCCAGGCAAAGACTTTACCAGCTAATGAACATTAGTATACAGTGCTAAATATCTCATTACCCTTTAATTAGTGATATAGTGCTTCTTTATATAACTACAAATATCTAAACCACATGCCTGTGTTGCTCACAAGTTACCAAAATCACACCCCTTTGCATATATGCTATAATGTATACATTTCAGCCATTAATAAATTATATAAATGAATCACACTTTAAGCATATAAAGTGCTGCTGTGCATATATGTCAGTCCTTAATTACTCAAGTGCATCCATAAATATGCCAAGTCTTATGACAAAATTTAAATATCCAAATACAAATTATTGAACGTGTCCATATCCAAGTGATATAAAAGTTCTGCTGTGTAAAATGCACAGTGCTCTATGTGCAAAAAATTCCACCACCATCAATAACCACCACTTTGGAAAACTGACCAGGTGACCATGACCTCGCATTTAAAAGCAAGGTCTCTGTGCGCTTTTCCCCAAGGGGCTAAACATCCAAGGTTTCTGCTTTACTCTCTTATTCCATGTTCACCATTACCATAAAATTAGAGGAGAAAGAGCTCCAATAGTGTAAAACCTTTTATTTGCTTCAACATGTGACATACAACATCAGTTAATGTGCTTACATTTCATTGTGCTTTCTTCCCTGCACCTGGGTTTACACACATTATGTTATTGCCGGCCTGCACCACTCTGTAACAGTTTGAACGCGGCCCACGTGTGGTCTCTCACTGCTCCCAGCTGTCACTTCACAGACGGATTAGCTTGCTTCCCGTATGCCTCAACGTACAAGTTTTGCCCTAACTCATTGTGAAAATGACTGTCCTGTTCTGTTCAGATTCTTCATATTTTGATGTCAGATGGCGGGTTGCCCAGCGGCCGTCCGCTAAAGACAATTGGCCAGTGAGCAGCTGCAGCAGAATGGCTAAGAGGCTGCCTGATTACAGTTTGTGTCTGTCCTGTCCCTGGATGCCTGGGGCTGTTGCACCCTTGGACCCGCATGCATGCCACTGCTACAAGCACCTGTGCTGATACACATTGTGCAGATATGGTCCACAATTTCCACTATTAGGAAGCCAGTCTTGAGAAATGATGTGTAATCAAGAATTTAAAAAAGTGAAAAAAAACTTGGTACGTGCTAAGCCCTGCCACCCCGTTAATCTAGAGAAAGGCGGCACAGGGTTCACACTAATGTAGAGTGTGAAGCTCCAGTGTATTGTTTGAGTGGGGAAGACTGGCCTCTCATTGTCCTCTGGGTTTTGTGATTCCAGATCAGGGTCTGGAGCTTGAAGGCTTCAAAATGTCTTGGGCAGGATAAAGCCTTCAATCCTGTGTCCAGGTCTTACTGGAGACTTTCAGGTTGTGTGAGTGTGCAGGTATGCATGCTCATTTTAAGAAAGGCCTGGGTATAGCTCAGTGGCCCTGTCATGAGAGAGCTGTGTGCTCCAGCCAGGAGACAGTTCACACTTAGAGAGGTGGCACCCTTGAGAGACTGCACTCCATGTTGGAGAGTTTCCTTACCTGCAGGATTGAGAAAGTAGGGACAGCTTTTATTATTATTATACAGGATTTATATAGCGCCAACAGTTTGTGCATCGCTTTACAATATAAAAATGGAGACAATACAGCAACAATACAATTCAATACAAGAGGGTTAGGAGGACCTTGCACCTGGGAGCTAATAAAGAGGAGCTAGTGGAACAAAAGGTAATAACTGTGAGGGATGAAATGATGAGAGAAATAAAAGTTGTTAGCTGATGGCAGGATAGGCTTCCCTGAAGAGATGTGTTTTCAGGGATTGACTAAAAGTGCATAGAGTAGGAGATGGCCAGGCAGATTGGAGTAGGGCGTTCCAAAGGATGTGAGAGGCTCTGGAGAAGTCCTGGAAACAAGCGAGGGAGGAAGTGACAAGATATGTAGAGAGCAGGAGGTCTTGGGAGGAGCAGAGAGGACTATTTGGGTGATAATTGGAGACAAGATCAGTAATGTAGGTGGAGATGGAGAGTAGATTTGCATTTCATCAGCGTGGAGATGATACTAGAAGCAGTGGGAGGGGTCTGAGGAGAGAACCTTGGGGGACCCCTACAGAATGAAGAAGTGGATTGGAGGAGACAGAGGAATAGTGAGGAAGAGAACCAGGAAAGAGCAAAGTCTTGAAGGCCAAGAGAGTTGAGTTTTTTGAGGTGGGGGGATGGTCAACAGTATCAAAGGTCACAGAAAGGTCTATTATTATGAGTATGAAGTAGTGGCCATTGGTTTTAGCAGTTGGTAAATCATTAGTTAGTTTTAGTAGGGCAGTTTCAGTGGAGTAAGCGAAGGGTAGACTGAAGAAGGTTGTTATCAGTGAGGTAGGAGCTCAGAGCGCTCTAAACGTTTAGAGGTAAGCAGTAGCAAGGACATGGGTCTTAAGTTGTTTAGGCTGGTTGTTTAGGCTGGAGGGGTTCAGTGAGGTCTTTTTATGTATGGAGGTGATCAGCACATGTTTTAGAAGGTGGCAATAGAGAGGGAGAGATTGAAGATGTGAGTGAGGGAGGGATCATAGGATAGATGAAGAAGGTGACCGTAGTAGTTTTGAGGGAACAGAATCCAGTGGACAGCTGGTAAGGTGGACTTCTGAGAACAGTTTGGCAATCTCTTAGGACATTACTGGAAGTGGCGGCAGAGAAGCTCATTAGTGGGTGACCCGTCCTCCCGGCTGCAACAGGATTCGTGATCAATTATCCAGAGAGGATCGAACATAAGATTTTGTTTTCTGTGCCTAATACCTAGCACAGTCCGGCAAGAGTCTGATTCATAGGGGGATTGGTGGAATGGCTGGTTATATCTAGGACGTAATCAAGCACTCTATCTTTGTTGGACATTTAAATCTTAATGTGAAGTGATCACATCTCTGCAACGATTATTTTTGGACTTTAAAATTTATATGCACTTGCATGACAGCACACCTGTATTAGTAGGATTGTGTGTTTATGTAGTGCTGCCTTGATGAATGTTTTTGTTTGTTTTAAATTGAATTTGCTTGCCATTGGCAGGCATATGTGGTAGCTGCTTTCGTTTTAAATAGGTTATTTGTGGTAGTTTCACCTAATCCCCAAGCTCTTGAATTTGTAGGAGAAAGTTCGTTGGTCTACAAGTTGTTTATAAATCTCTTTGGTAGTAGCAAGGTCAAAAGAGGAAAGTATTGAATGTGGTTTTGTACAGGGTATGTTAAGTGGCATAGATATTTGTGCAGTGGAGATGTCCCTGAAAATTGCATCAATCTTGTTTTTGAAGTGATTGGCAATCTTGTAAGCAGTGGGTTAGTTACTGGGTGGAGGTGGTGGTGAAGAGATTATACATTTAAAAATTGAGAAGAGACAACGAGGACTGACAGAGAAGTGACAAAGCAGGCTTGTTTGGCAGCATTGTGATATAAATGGAGAATTGCGCCAATCACACAGTTATATTGTTATCATCTGAGCCCTGATTATGAAGGGCTAATGTTATTGCTACTGCTGTCAATTGCCGGTTCCTGTGGGGGTTCGGCTGGTTCTAGGTTATATCAGATGGACAAGAAAAGTCCTATTGTATGCTAGTGAAATAAAATAAGATAAAATAAAATAAAATACATAAACAATATATATATAAAATAAAAAGGAGAATTGTGGTGACAAATACTATTAGCCTTAGTTTATCATGTGCCCCTAGACATTCTTCTCTGTAAGCATAAAATAAACTAAAAGTGATTATCTACTATTAAAGACCCTTGTGACAAAATCACTATAAAGACCCCAGCAATCCTAAAGCTCCCAATCCTACAGTGGGAAACAAAGTGTCAAACAACCTGTACTTTTGTGTCAATATTCCTGTGAAAAAAACTTTTTTCCTGTAAAGGAAATTCCTGTGGAAAGAACTTTTTTCCTGTGGAGAGAAAGCTTTGTGTCCCCCTTCACCACAATTGCTGTTGGAGAAAAGACACAATCCCACAATATCACAATTCTGTGGAGGAAATTTACAAATACGCATGTATCATAATTCTGTGAAAAATATATATATATATATATACGTGTATCACAATCCTGTGAAAAGAACTGAAAGACCAAACCAAACTAGACAAAACCCGCGAAAGAATCCCCCAAAACAATACCCTTTTAGTTCAAATCCTGCAAAAGAAATTTTAAACAATATAGGTGTAGTCCCCAATCGTGTATCAACGTAAACTATGTGCTAAAAAAGTTCATGTGTTGCCACCACCAACGTTCCAGCCGCTCCAAAACAGGTAAGTTCCAATTAATACAGTGACTGGTAATTAGTGCTTTCGAAAATATATCTTTATCACCCTGTGAATCCACCACCATAGAAAATGGCCACTCACCAGATATAGGTGAGTAATAAGCTTTTGGTTTACTTAGCCGGATAACCACTCCTTCTCCTTGTTATATCTCCACTTTACAAGATCCGGATAGGTTTAATACAGGAAGCGTCCTTCTTTTGTGTGTCGCGCCGCTAAACCGGAAGTGCTCCGGCCGCCATCTTGCTACCCCCATGTCTTACCGCCGGAAGTGACTAAAACGCCATATTGGTATTCCCCTTTATATGCACTTGCATGACAGCACACCTGTAATAGTAGGATTGTGTGTTTATGTAGCGCTGCCTTGATGAATGTTTTTGTTTGTTTTACATTGAATTTGCTTGCCATTGGCAGGCATATGTGGTAGCTGCTTTCGTTTTAAATAGGTTATTTGGGGTAGTTTCACCTAATCCCCAAGCTCTTGAATTTGTAGGAGAAAGTTTGTTGGTCTACAAGTTGTTTATAAATCTCTTAGGTAGTAGCAAGGTCAAAAGAGGAAAGTATTGAATGTGGTTTTGTTCAGGGTATGTTAAGTGGCATAGATATTTGTGCAGTGGAGATGTCCCTGAAAATTGCATCAATCTTGTTTTTGAAGTGATTGGCAATCTTGTAAGCAGTGGGTTAGTTACTGGGTGGAGGTGGTGGTGAAGAGATTATACATTTAAAAATTGAGAAGAGACAACGAGGACTGACAGAGAAGTGACAAAGCAGGCTTGTTTGGCAGCATGGAGGGAGGAATTGTATTTTAGGAAGGCAGATTTATATAGGGTGCTAGGATTTGGTTTTACGCCACAATCGCTCTGGTGCACCCCCTGTCTATCCCCGCCATTGTAATTCATGTGTCCAGGCGTCCTTAAAGGGGCTGGGCACATGGATGGGGAGGGCGACGGAGGTGTCAGGGGGGGCGGCGCCCATGCGCCCACAATGCAAGGGCCGCCACTGTCAATATGTGCATATGTCATCTGTCCATTCACTGTAAATCCTTCCTAATCCACCACAGCTCACAATGATCAGAGGAATGCTCGGTAGATGTGACCCTCAAATTATAGGAAGGTTAATATGTGCATATATCCTCTATCCATACACTGGAAATCCTTTCTGATCCACCACAGCTCACAATGATCAGAGGAATGCCCGGTAGCTTCAAACCCCAAATTATAGGAAGGTCGATATTTGCATATATCATCAATCCATACGCTGGAAATTCTTTCTGATCCACTATACAATGTCCAAAAACAAAATTGCTTTTCATAGACTAATACGGTTTTATTATTATTGAGCTATAAACAGATAAAAGACCTACATATTAAAAGTTCTTGAGTAGCACTGCACTTTAACAAGCATCATAAATAAAGCATCTAGGTGGTCACTGGTGCAATATATCAAAATCGGAAAGATCACTGCAATCCTTACACCTCCAGTAGCAGGTACATGAATTGGGTGCAAGCATTGACACTTTCGATGCTGCGTCCCAATGCAATAATAAGGGGTGTCTATGACACCCTTTATGAAATCCCCAGTATGTATTTCAATCTGCACTGTCAACAATAGTTGATTATTCCTTCAGATGGTATTTAATACAATTTCCACCCCTTTATGTATGGCCCTGTTGGCCTACTTAGACTGTTGCTGATGGTTACTCCACCAATCAGATCATCTTTAGATGGGAGTCCTGGAGGGCTATATCCTTGACGCGGAACCTGTGAAACAATGAATACAAGTTTCCATATGCAATGCCTATATTAGTACTTTACAGCTAAACTGACTTTTATATGACAGGATTCATGTAACTATTATACTGTCCTTTGTAATATTCAACAATATACTGTATGTCAATTAACAGGCCTGGACTTTTATTATGAAAAGTTTGTCACGTGCCAGAAGGGATGCTGTTTTTATATTCTAGACGAGTGTTAGCTTCCATGAGTTCCCTGTCCGCACACAGTTCTGTAAATTTGTAAAATAATGGGGTCCTGTTTTATTCATAATTTTTTTAAGTTAAAAATTAAAGTAGGCAGTCTAGACACAGGTTATTAATTATTTGTGTTCATTTTTTTTTCCAGGTGGGTGCTTTCTAGAACAATGAAGGAAGATACTGATGAAGACATTGCCAAATATGATGGTACGATATATACAGTGTGTGTGTATGTGTGTGTGTATATATATATATATATATATATATTGTGACAGCAGGCAGGTAAAATCACCTGGATGTATCCAGGATGGAAAATATGTATGCCCTAGATTCAGGCTTTATACTGACTTATACCACTAGAGGGGAGTGCTGGGAGTCCAATATATATATATATACACACAGTATTTCTCAAAAGTGAGTACACCCCTCACATTTTTGTTGTAAATATTTTATTATATATTTTCATGTCACAACACTGAAGAAATGGCACTTTGCTACAATGTAAAGTAGTGAGTGTACAGCTAGTATAACAGTGTAAATTTGCTGTCCCCTCAAAATAACTCAACATACAGCCATTAATGTCTAAACTGCTGGCAACAAAAGTGAGTGCATGTGAAAATGTCCAAATTGGGCCCAATTAGCCATTTTCCCTCCCCAGTGTCATGTGACTCGTTCATATTACAAGGTGTGAATGGGGAGCAGGTGTGTTAAATTTGCTGTTATCGCTCTCACTCTCTCATACTGGTCACTGGAAGTTCAACATGGCACCTCATGGCAAAGAACTCTCTGAGGAGCTGAAAAAAAAAAGAATTGTTGCTCTACATAAAGATGGCCTAGGCTATAAGAAGATTGACAAGACCTTGAAACTGAGCTGCAGCACGGTGGCCAAGACCATACAGTGGTTTAACAGGACAGGTTCCACTCAGAACAGGCCTCGCCATGGTCGACCAAAGAAGTTGAGTGCATGTGCTCAGCTTCATGTTCAGAGATTGTCTTTGGGAAATAGTTGTATGAGTGCTGCCAGCATCGCTGCAGAGGTTGAAAAGGTGGGGGGTCAGCCGGTCAGTGCTCAGACCATACGCTGCACACTGCATCAAATTGGTCTGCATGGCTGTTGTCCCAGAAGGAAGCCTCTTCTAAAGATGATACACAAGAAAGCCTGCAAACAGTTTGCTGAAGACAGGCAAACTAAGGACATGGATTACTGGAACCATATCCTATGGTCTGATGAGACAAAGATAAACGTATTTGGTTCAGATGGTGTCAGGCATGTGTGGCGGAAACCAGGTGAGGAGTACAAAGACAAGTGTGTCTTGCCTACAGTCAAGCATAGTGGTGGGAGTGTCATGGTCTGGGGCTGCATGAATGCTGCCGGCACTGGGGAGCTACAGTTCATTGAGGGAACCATGAATGCCAACATGTACTGTGACATACTGAAGCAGAGCATGATCCCCTCTCTTCCCAGGCTGGGCCGCAGGGCAGTATTCCAACAAGATATCGACCCAAACACACCTCCAAGACGACCACTGCCTTGCTAATGAAGCTGATGGTAAAGGTGATGGACTGGTTAAGCATGCCTCCAGACCTAAACCCTATTGAGCATCTGTGGGGCATCCTCAAACGGAAGGTGGTGGAGCACAAGGTCTCTAACATCCACCAACTCCATGATGTTGTCATGGAGGAGTGGAAGAGGACACTAGTGGCAACCTGTGAATCTCTGGTGAACTCCATGCCCAAGAGGGTTAGGGCAGTGCTGGACAATAATTGTGGCCACACAAAATATTGACACTTTGGGCCCAATTTGGACGTTTTCACTTAGGGGTGTACTCACTTTTTTTGCCAGCGGTTTAGACATTAATGGCTGTGTTATTTTGAGGGGGCAGCAAATTTACACTGTTATATAAGCTGTACACTCACTACTTTACATTGAAGCAAAGTGTAATTTCTTCAGTGTTGTCATATGAAAAGATGTAATAAAAATAAAATTGTGTACTCAATTTTGTGAGAGACTGTGTGTGTGTGTGTATATATATATATATATATATATATATATATATATATATATATATACCAATGGGCCATAACAATATGACCACTGACAAGTAAAGTGAATAACATTGATTATCTATATACTGTACTCATATAAACAGTGTTTTAGATGCCCATGTGAATGAGCTCTAAAGTAGCTTGATGCAGCTTAGAATGAAGTCAAATGCAGGTCAGAAGGACTTCAACTTCAGGTAGGGTTGTCACCACGGCTAGTAATTTTTTTACCAATGCAATAGGGAAACAACCAGAAGGCCAGACCCTAACTGTTAGTGAACTCTAAATGATCTCAGAAGCATCTTCAGCTGATACAAAATGCAGTGGAATGATTCTGAAACGCGCTACATTTGCCCATTGGCAGAAGTCCAAATCTTGAAGACACAGGCCCTTTGTATGTTTGGAGTGGAAATAAGTGTTCCTTGTAGCCAGTCAGTACATATTAGTATATAGAAATAACAGTGCAGAGGTCCTTTTATTTGATATTAAAAAAGTCCTTTAAAATGATATGTAATATCTGGGATTTTGAAATCAAAGCTCATGCAGCTGGCATATATTTCTGGTTTAATTAGCACACACATTCATTATGCAGCTTGCAGTAATTAGATATATTATCAGAGCTTTTTTTCTAAAAAATAGGGGTAGGAATTCCCCCTTTTCCAAGTCACTTCTTGTCTCTGCACCCCTACCCACCTCCAAACGCCATCCCTTGGTTCCACCCACTAGCCACCTCCCAGTACCATCCTTTTTAGAGAAAACAGTACCAAATACCCTTTTGTGATGTTCGCTAAGTAATTTTCACAGGATTTGTTAATGATAAGAACAAAAGCAACAAAAATAGAGCCCCTGCAGCCAGCATAAATAACCCCCCCCCCCCCCCCCGCGCAACAATAGACCCCTGCAACAAAATGCTCCCACAGCTACAATAGATGCACCCTGGGAACACTAGAATCAACAATAGATCCCTCCCTCAATAGTAGATCCCTCCCAGCAACAATTGGCCTCCCAGTAACATAAGACCCCCTTAGCAACAATAGACCCCTTCCTCAACAACAGATACCCCTAGCAACATTAAATCCCCCAGAAGCCAGCACACCCCAGCACCATTTGTTCTGAACTGTTCTCTGGTTAGTGGATGTGGCCTTATACACATGGACACTTAGCAGCTCCTGAGTGCAGAGACGTAAAACCCCCAGTGCTGTCTGGCACCCAGGGAGTTGCAGGTGCTGCGTACAGCCTCCAATACAAGTGAATGGCTGTACAAGTGAATGGCCATGCTCGAATACACGCAGATGGCTTGTGCATTGGCATTTACCTGCACATGCATGTACCATGCTTCTTCCCAAATGTGTCACCTGTGCGCAAGGCCATTAGCATTTATCTGAGCATGACCTAGTACAGCCATTCACTTGTATTGGTGGCTGTACATGGCACATGCAGCATCTAGGGTGCCAGATTAAGCTAGGGATTTTACACAGGATTCGTTAAGCTTAGGGCTTAACCACTTAAGGACCGCCTCACGCCGATATAAGTGGGAAGAATGGCACGGCTAGGCACAACCATGTACCTGTACATGGCCCTTTAAGAGCCCAGCCGCTGAGCTCCATGACCGCGGCCGCGGGTCCAGCAGACCCGATTGCAGCTGGTGTCCCACGATCGGGTCACAGAGCTGAAGAACGGGGAGAGGTCTGTGTAAACAAACCTCTCCCCGTGCTTCCTAGCGCAACTGACACTGATCGGCTGTTCCCTGTCATCGGGAAAGCCGATCAGTGACGTCAGACCCAAAGCCACGCCCCCCTACAGTAAAAAAAAAACACACACACACACTTAACCCCTCCCCGCCCCCTAGTGGTTAACTCCTTCACTGCCAGTGTCATTTACACAGGAATCAATGCATTTAAATAGCACTGATTTCTGTATAAATGACAATGGTCCCAAAAATGTGTCAAAAATGTCCGATGTGTCCGCCATAATGTCGCAGTCACAATAAAAACCGCTGATCGCCGCCATTACTAGTAAAAAAAAAAAAAAATTAATAAAAATGCTATAAAACTATCCCCAATTTTGTAAACGCTATAACATTTGCGCAAACCAATCAATAATCGCTAAATGCGATTTTTTTTTTTTTTTTACCAAAAATATGTAGAAGAATACGTATCGGCCTAAACCGAGGAAAAAACTTTTTTTTTATATATTTTTTGGGGATATTTATTATAGCAAAAAGTAAAAAATATTGCATTTTTTTCAAAATTGTCGCTCTATTTTTGTTTATAGCACAAAAAATTAAAACCGCAGAGGTGATCAAATACCACCAAAAGAAAGCTCTATTTGTGGGAATAAAAGGACACCAATTTTGTTTGGGAGCCATGTCGCACGACCGCGCAATTGTCAGTTAAAGCGACGCAGTGCAGTGCCTGGTCCTTTGGCTGCAAATTGGTCCGGGGCTTAAGTGGTTAATGTACACGGGATGTTTTTACAACCTCTCCTGAACGATTTAACTTGACAGATAGTAATCCACGTTTATTATCGTCATGCTGCGTTTAGCCGCGCTTGCATTTAGAAGCGTTTGAAAAAAAATATGTCTTTTTCTCAAAATAGCCAAAAATGAAAAACGCCTGTAAACGAAGCGTGGTTAAATGCGAGTTACCACATTTAGACAGGTTTTGAAGCGTTTGGCGCTTGAAATGCCTCTAAACTCTGCGTCTGAACTAATTTTTTTGCTTTCCAAAAAAGGCCTCTAAACTCAACTGCCTAAAAAAGACATTAAACGAACCTGTGTACATGTACACATAAGATAACATTGGATGAGTTCAGGGGCAGCTGAAAAAAGCAGCCAACTGCCTCTGAACGTCCGTTTACCAGCAGCTGTGTACATGAGGCCTTAATGTGCATGAGGCTGTAATACACAGTGTAGAGATGCTTTTGGTGCTGGGGACTGGAGTATAAGGCCCCTTTCACACTGGGGCGGGAGCCGCGGTGACGGTAAAGCAGCGCTATATTTAGCGCTGCTTTACCGTCGTTTTAGCTGCAGTATTCGGCCCCCGCAAGCGGCCGAAAAAAGGGTTAAAGACCCCCCGCAGAGCGGCAATTTTATTACCGCGGTGTCCCATTCAAATCAATGGGAAGGAGCGGTGAATACACTGCTCCTATACCGCTCAAAAGATGCTGCTAGCAGGACTTTTTTGACCGTCCTGCTAGCGCACCGCTCCAGTGTGAAAGCCCGCCGGCTTTCACACTGGAGTGAATGGGGCCGGATTTTTTCAGGCGGTGTACAGGCGCTATTTTTAGAGTGTGAAAGGGGCCTAAGTGTTTATTTTATCTGTGCAAAGGAAACAGATAAATGTAGAAAGTCTGCCAGTGGAAAGGGAAGTAGGCTTTCGTTTGAAGGTTAAAGTTCACTGTACAAATACAATCCAACCATACAGTCTTTGTACAATCAGCTTTAATTTCACCAAAATTATGTAATATTACATAACCCCCCAACGAGTCACACCTATTAGCAAAAGTAAGTAGGCATAGGAACCCCCCCCCCCCCCCCCCCAAAGGAGAATTCTACAAAAAAAAAATGTTTGGTTAAATCCACAAGTGCTTTTTTTACCACTACTACCTTTATACTGCTTTTTGAAATTTACAAATGCAGCAATTTAGAAATTGGATGAAAGGTTTAGCACCTGGAAACACTTTTTGAAAGCTACGTAGTGCATTTTTTTATACAACTATATAGATCAGACTAAAATAAGGGACAAATGAGGAGGAAAGAAGGATTTTGTTCCAAATCAGGGACAATCCCTCAAAATCAGGGACAGTTGGGAGCAATGATATTAGGACATATAAAAACTATCCAATAAATCTTATATATATATATATATATATATATATATATATATATATATATATATATACATACACACATATACATACAGTATCTCACAAAAGTGAGTACACACCTCACATTTTTGTAAATATTTTATTATATATTTTCATGTGACAACTCTGAAGAAATTACACTTTTCTACAATGTAAAGTAGTGAGTGTACAGCTTGTATAACAGTGTAAATTTGCTGCCCCCTCAAAATAACTCAACACACAGCCATCAATGTCTAAACCACTGGCAACAAAAGTGAGTACACCCCTAAGTGAAAATGTCCAAATTGGGCCCAAAGTGTCAATATTTTGTGTGGCCACCATTATTTTCCAGCACTGCCTTAACCCTCTTGGGCATAGAGTTCACCAGAGCTTCACAGGTTGCCACTGGAGTCCTCTTCCACTCCTCCATGACAACATCACGGAGCTGGTGGATGTTTGAAACCTTGCGCTCCTTCCGTTTGAGGATGCCCCACAGATGCTCAATAGGGTTAAGGTCTGGAGACATGCTTGGCCAGTCCATCACCTTTACCCTCAGCTTCTTTAGCTAGGCAGTGGTCGTCTTGGAGGTGTATTTTGGGGTCGTTATGTTGGAATACTGCCCTGCGGCCCAGTCTCCGAAGGGAGGGCATCATGTTCTGCCTCAGTATGTCACAGTACATGTTGGCATTCATGGTTCCCTCAATGAACTGTAGCTCCTTAAATGCCGATGACTTGCTGAGAAAGTTCCCCCGGCGGATAAGGACCCCCCTGTACTGCGCAGTACGAAGCACAACGGAGTCTCCGAAAATATCCGAAGCTGAACTCAGTCAGTCAGCTGTACACGGCGCCTGCGCACTACATTCTAACCTATGTTGAGGATTGTGCCCCACCCATCCAAGTGGACATAGAGTTAGAATAAAAATATGCCGAGCGCAGCGAGGCCGTGCCCGACACGCGCCGAGCAAAACGCGCCCGCGAGGGGCCCTGTTACAGGCGCCGTGTACAGCTGATTCACTGTCTTCAGCTTCAGCTATTTCCGGCGGCTTTGTTGTGCTTCGTACTGCGCAAGCGCTGCGCCTGTGCAGTACAGGGGGTCCTTATCCGCCAGGGGGAACTTTCTTGGCAGAACACCGGCAGCACTCATACACAATGCTTGACTGTAGGCAAGACACGCCTGTCTTTGTACTCCTCACCTGGTTGCTGCCACACACTCTTGACAACATCTGAACCAAATAAGTTTATCTTGGTCTCATCAGAACACAGGGCATGGTTTCAGTAATCCATGTCCTTAGTCTGCTTGTCTTCAGCAAACTGTTTGCGGGCTTTCTTGTACATCATCTTTAGCAGAGGCTTCCTTCTGGGATGATAGCCATGCTGATCAATTTGATGCAGTGTGCGGCGTCTGGTCTGACCACTGACCAGTTGGCCCCTGACCCCTTCAACCTCTGCAGCAATACTGGCAGCACTCGTACGTCTATTTCCCAAAGACAACCTCTGGATATGACTCTGAGCATGTGCACTCATCTTCTTTGGTCGACCATGGCGAGGCCTGTTCTGAGTGGAACTTGTCCTGTTAAACCACTGTATGGTCTTGGCCACCATGCTGCAGCTCAGTTTCAGAGTCTTGGCAATCGTCTTATAGCCTAGGCCATCTTTATGTAGAGCAACAATTTTTATTTTCAGATCCTCAGAGAGTTCTTTGCCATGAGGTGCCATGTTGAACTTCCAGTGACCAGTATGAGAGCTGAGAGCGATAACACCAAATTTAACAACCTGCTCCCCATTCACACCTGAGACCTTGTAACACTAACGGGTCACATGACATCGGGGAGGAAAAATGGCTAATTAGGCCCAATTTGGACATTTTCACTTAGGGGTGTACTCACTTTTGTTGCCAGCGGTTTAGACATTAATGGTTCTGTGTTCAGTTATTTTGAGGGGACAGCAAATTTACACTGTTATACAAGCTGCACACTCACTACTTTACATTGTAGCAAAGTGTCATTTCATCAGTGTTGTAGATATAATATTTTTTACAAAAAATGTGAGGGGTGCACTCACTTTTGTGAGATAGTGTATATATACAGTATATACACACAGTGTGTATAGCGTGTGTGTGTGTGTGTGTGTATGTATATATATATATATATATATATATATATATATATATATATATATATATATATATTTATTTATGATTTGCCTATATATACTACTATATTGCAGTAGAGAATGCCCTGGGGTTAGATAAATCCCAGGTGGCAGATATACATATACAGTATAAAAAGCACACCAAACATAAAGGTGTCTGTCACTAACTAATCGCATATGTACTATACCCCAAGGAGAGTCTGTTTCACATAAAGGTGCAGTATATTTAGAAGAAGATAATAGCCTGTACACTGCTTTACTCAAGTCTTGCTTTTACAACAACGCTAGTCGAGTAAATATCTAATTTAAAGAAGAATTCTAGATATGGATATTTTATACATAGTTACTTTGATCCAGCTTGGACCAATGTACCTTTTGTGTGTGCCATATCTGGATGATGATGCCCCTGGAAGCTGGAAATAATTGAAGTAGAAACTGCTATTCCAGTAATCTCCACTTGCTTCCAGATCCAGTGACAAGCAGCTGCCCTGATGCATTGAGAACAGAGGAGGTCAGCCAATTGGCATGCCGAGTGGCTAACCTCCTGTGTCCAGAATTCAGCAAGTCAGCCACTTGGTGTGGGATCCGAAAACCGTGGAGATCATTGGAGTAGCGGTGTCTACTTCAGTGATTTCCAGCTTCTAGAGGCATCAATCAGCTATGGCATATACATTGGTCTGAGCTGGACCAGTCCAACTATATAGAAATATCCATACCTGGAATTCATCTTTACATAGCTGGTACATAACAGACACTAATCTAAATGGCATTAAAGAGTATTTCTAGTAGTTTTTTTTTTGTTTTTAATAGACAATTAAAGTAAAATGTATTTAACCCCCCCCCCCCCCAAAAAAAATTATATATATTAGATGACCAGTCCACAGATGTGGTGGCTGCATTGCTAATAGCACACTTTCTGTCCCCTAGCTAATCTCACTCACTCTACTGTATCTATAAAGGGAGCCATGGTGGTCAAAATGTGCCCCGTACACACGAGTGGACTTTCCGTTGGAAAAATCTGGGATGGTTTTTCCGACGGAAAAATAGAGAACATGCTCTCAATCTTTTGCTGGCAGAAATTCCGCCAGCAAAAGGCCGATGGAGCATACACACGGTCTGAATTTTCGACCAAAAGCTCACATCGGACTTTTGCTGATGGAATTTCCGATCGTGTGTACTGGTCATAAAGATATGAATTACAAACAAAATCATTTTTCTTCTTCATTACATGGGCAGGTGAGGTAGTTTTTTTGTTTTGTTTGTTTTTTATGTTTATTTGCAGCCAACTCATCTAGGTACTTGAGCTAAAAAAATTAAAAATACATTTTTTGTTCATGGGTTTAGATATTCTTTAAAGAGGAAGTTCAGATTTATTTATTTTTTTTATTCAAATTTTATACAAATAGCTGCTATTTAAAAAAAAAAAAAAAAACAGGTCCTTACCAGTGCCTAGGGGGCCAGTGCTGTCTTCCCACAGCCGGTTCTTCTTAGGGTCCCCAGAGCCACCATTTTGGATATGGGAGCCTATTGTGACTTCCTGAGAAAAACCCTGCCAGTTATCCACACTGTGCATGTGCAAGATTTGGGATAGAGTAAGGAAGGGTTATAACATCTGTCAGTTTGTGTTCCATTGGGGAGATTCACCTTCACTTCCTGTCCCATAGTATAGTACAACAGTAAACGGGACAAATAGAGAGGGTAAATCTTCCTAATAGGAACACAGGCTCTCTATTTATCCTGGTGATCATTGTAATTAAGACAAAGGAGCACTGGGAATTTTTTTTTTTTACATAGAAGGTGAAGTAAAAGCTTCAAGTGGGATTTCTATTCACTTTGGTAAGACTTCTTCTTATTTCCTGTTGTGCATCCAGGACAAAACATAACATTTAACCATTCTAGTTATTTTAATCCATGCTAGTCATTTTTCTTTATTTAGGTGAGTGGAAAGTGGAAGAGCTAAAAGAAAACAAGCTATCTGGAGATTTAGGCCTTGTTCTAAAGTCCACAGCCAGACACCATGCCATTTCATCCAAGCTCTATAAACCTTTCACCTTCGAAGACAAACCTCTGATTGTCCAGTAAGTGTCCTCTCTCTTTCCTCTGTGTAGTAAATTACCATGTGTATCTTTTACTGTTTGCATCACAATGCTTGTTTGCAGAAGACTGCGCCATAATGTACCCCACCAAGCTATAAAAAAAACATGGCAGGCAGAAAAAGACCAAGAGAACCAAGTCTTCTTCCTTTTTTACTTTTGCCTGCGTATAGACCTATTTTTAATCTAAGCATATTTCAGAGAAAGCATAACTATTCCCAGTAAACCTCTTTCCCTCTTATGGAAGTAATAATAAGAACACAGTAATTTGTAGCTTTTAATATAGTTTTATATAATATGGCTTTAATATATTTGTTAAAATATATTAAAATAAGATAATATATACTTACACTGTTAGATCCATCAGGACACCATTGTTCACATTAAAGGAGAAGTACAGCCAAAGCTTGTTTGTTTGGCTGTACTTCTCCTGTGGATTACAGGGGTGCAGTTTGTTCTGCACTCCTGTGACCTGCTTTCAGCAGACAGCAGGCTGAAGCCCGGACTGGACACATCTACTTTATAAAAATGATGAGAGGGGAAAGTGTGCACTGGGCAGTGGTGGCAGGTGGTATATTTAAACAATGCACCCACAGCCAGTACCCCGCCCCCCCCCTCCCGGTCAGTCGGGAGCGTGTCGGTTACCAGCTCTGCACTTACCCCATCTATCAGACAGCGCTTCCTCCAGCCGATGGCTTCCCCTGCGTCTCCTCCTCTTCCGCATCCCCTGCATCCTCCTCCCTTCTCCTCCTAGGCAGCCAATAGGATGGGTTCTCCTTTCAGCCAACCAGGTGACAGGTCTCATGACCCTCTTCCTAAATGGCCGGGAGGAGAATCAGGAAGACACTGGCGAATATTAATTTGCTATTGTCACATAACTGGGTGGGCTCGGGACTCAGTGCTCTGTGCCCAGAGCCCACCCTTTTTTGAAGCCTATTAGAGCCTCTGGCTGTATTTGAAAACAAAAAAAAAACATTGGAATCCATGCATTTGGCACCCCACATGTAGATTAGGGGGCTAGATGCATGGGTAGGGCCCTGCTTTACGGGCCGCCACTGTCACTGGGTGAAAAAAAAAGGATAATAAAAGCTTCATTTGAAAAAGTAAATGAATGCAGCAACCACATCTAAGGATTGGCAAGCAAAAATATATTACGTTTTTGTTCTTGGGTTTACATTTGCTTTAAAGAGCTCCTAAATGATAAGCCATTTGCCATCCAATCAGAAATTATCTTCTACTGATCTACCAGAGAAAATAAAAATTTTGAGCAGTTGTCAGTTACTTCACAATGCACATTACCTGTATTCAATACCTTTCATTATCCTATATGTCATACTATATTGTGCATTACCATATGCAGAATTATTTCTTGTTATCTGCTTTCTATTTTATTTTTACCCAGGTATGAGGTGAATTTTCAGGACAGCATTGATTGTGGAGGGGCATATATGAAGCTCCTCTCCCATTCCAGCAGTTTGAATCTGGTGTGTGAGTTTATCTTATTTTGTTTTAACAGATGTTTTATTATTTAATCCAAATGTAAAGCTATAAGTAGGGGAATCATGTCATCACACAATTGGTGGCCATGGAAAATGATTTAAGTATCGCAGCTATTCGAGGATAGTGTTGTAACCATTCATTTTCACCTGCTCTTAGGTAGATGGATCTGCCAAAATACAGCTGGCCATACACTACTTGAAAATCGGCTGGTTCAGCAAGGGCTGGATGATATTTCATCAGAGTGTGGCAATCCCCGCTTGACAGAAGTCGATCATTTGATGGAAAACTTTTGTCGATCAGCAGCTGTTGATCAGTGTATTATGACAGCGCTGGATCCTGCTGGCAGAATAAAATGTCCCAGCGGGTGGGGTATTCATTCATCCGCCTTATTTTTGTTGACGGAGGAATCAGAGAGCTGAATGAAAGAAAACTGTCCCATCTTGATTATCAGCCCCATAAGTGTCTCTGGGTGAGAGGAAAGCATTACCAGGCTTCCAATGTAGGTGGGCAGATCCAAGTTGAACTGCATAGACCAGCTTCCCAAAGGATGATAACACTTTCACAATTCAAAATGTGGATGTTTTTCATCCAAAACTGCTGGTGGACAGGTGGACCAATGTAACTGTATAAAAATATCCATACCTGGAATTCATCTTTGAGGCTGCACATTTTTGTGCATTTACGTGTGTTTTGTTATAGCGTTTGAGCATCAGGCGTTTTTGTATTAGCCTATAGAAAACAGTATCATCTGTGACAACACTTGCTGCTGTGGGGCAGCAACAGCTTAAAAATGCATGACAAAACGCGCATTTTGCCCATTTTTTGCATGCACCAGTGCAATTTTATGGGATTCAAAGCACCCCAAAACACACCAGTCTCTCTCAATCAAGTTACAAAAGTAGCCCAAAAACCTTTTGGAACTTTAGGCATTTTAAAGTAGCGATTTGAACCACCACCATAGAGATGCATTGATTTTTTTTCTCTCTGAGCGTCTTTAAGGTTTGAACTACAAAACGCTCAGATGTGAATGGGGCCAGGTCAGTGAGAACACAGGCAGCACTGCTGACTACTCTGTTGCTCTCTGCTTGCCTTTTTTTGACCACAGCTTCCAGAGTTCAGTTATTCTTTAAAAAATGATTTGCATTGGATTGCTGTACTGCAGAATGGCTACATATGTAACAATTTTTGGGGAAGTGGATATGGCTTTGAAAAAAATATTATGAAATGTTTATCTGCTTGCACTGTCACGCAGCAACATAGAATAGACTTAAAGGGGTTGTAAAGGTTTGTTTTTTTAAATAACAAACATGTAATACTTACCTGCTCTGTGCAAGGGTTTTGTACAGAGCGACCCCAATACTCCTCTTCTGAGGTCCCTCAGCCGCTTTCCATGGGGGCACTCGTGCGCTCCCGAGTCCTGCTGCTGCGTCCATTGACACAGACAGCAGGACTCGGCCCCGCCCCCCGGCTCACATGTCACTGGATTTGATTGACAGCAACGGGAGCCAATCTATCCAATGAGGACCTAAGACAGTGGCTGGAGCTGGTGTGCTCATCCCTGTCGCTGGAACGATCGGGTTCAGGTAAGTAAAAGGGGTTAAGATTTTTCACCCAGAAATGGAACTTCCGTGGATCGGATTCCTTACCCCCTCTGGTGCCACATTTGTCACCTTTTAGGGGGGAGCGGATACCTGTCAAATCCAGGTATCTGCTCCCACTTCCGGGGGAAGATTGACACAATATTGTGTGGCAAACTATGCAATGCCCGGCCATTCCCCCCCCCCCCCCCTCGCTGCCTACTGGGAGACACACAGGTCCAAGAAGACAGCAGGGACCATTCACAAAGTGAAGCGCGACTCACGCATTTGCAGTAGAAAACTGTGAAGCCGTAAGGTCTGTTTCCCTTTAGTAAGGATGCCGGCGCCTGCACCCAGAGCCAAGGGATGGGTCAGCTTTGGGTGCCGACATTGCAGGCTCCCTGGACAGGTAAGTGTTCATATTTAAAAGTCAGCAGCTGCAGACTTTTAATTTTTTTTTACCCAGACGGAACTCCTCTTTAATACATAGAATGCATTAAGGTGAAAAACCTTGAGGGTTTACAACCCCTTTAATAGCAACGATTTTCTGTCTTTGCAGCTGTATGTTATTATTCTGTGTATGCAGAATGAATCTGCATAACGTACGGTCATTCTCATGATCTAATAATGTATGGAAGCAGCACTAAATCAATAGGTAATTTAAATCCTGAATCAATGTTAGTTAAAATAAAAATATTATTGTGCTGACACTAAAATTTATTTTGTGACAAAACATAAATTATGAAGCGACACCAAACGAATTTGTGAAAAAAACATATATAATCAGTCCATAAAAGTCCATCAATAGGGGCATAAAAGGAAATGTTTTTTAAAACAAAGTTCAAAAAAAGAACAATAAAAATTTGCAATCCAATTATTCCATGAGTGTCCCCACATTCTAAATATTCAGTGCTTCCACCACCGGGTGGCACCAGATAAGAAAGCCTGTTACCGGGTCCTGTGGACCATTATATAATATGGTCAAATGTGCATGTTAAATCCCTTTGAATAGGAAGACTCCAAACTCCAGGTACGTATCCAGTCAGGGCTGCTGTCTATTCCTCTGCATCGACCAGATCACAGCTTAAGGTTCTGTCATCTGGTTAAGGTTTTTCACACTTTTATACCCCTATTTTATATCCTTATTGATGGGCTTTTATGTACTGATTATATATATTTTTTTCTCAAATTAATTTGGTGCCACTTTATAATTTATGTTTTGTCACTAAATAAGTTTTAGTGTCATCATAATAACCTATAATGTTTTGTTTTAACTAACATTGATTCAGGATGTAATCACCTGTCTATTGATTTAGCGCTGCTTACATTCATTATTATATTTTGTCTGTTGGTGTCACAAATTGCTTAAGCGGCTGCTCATTTATAACATATATGCTTCAGCGCGGGTTTTCTATAAAATTCTACCCATACATGTTATGTGGTTGTGACTTTATTTCAGGAATCCTGATTGTTTGTCATATACAATTGTTTTGTTTTGTTACATGAATCTACTCTTTTTTTCAGCGCTGTATCTTGGCTTAGGCTTACAGGGCCCATGTGTAGGGTGGCACTTTGCAAGGGGGGGCGGCAAAAAAGCCGCTCCCCCACATTAAAAAAAAAAAACATCCTCCTCCCAGCTCCCGCACAAAAAGAGTCCCAGCTGGCTTGTGCTAGTAAGATTATTCCTATCTTATAAGATATTTGGACTTGTGTTTGCTGCCACTGCTTATTTCACTTATTTGTGTAACGACTAGGGACTTCCTAGTCATTATACAAATAAGTGAAATAATCCTATGATTACAATCAGTTGCAGCAAACACAAGTCCAAATATCTTACAAGATGGAAGTAATCTTACTAATCCAGTGATATAAGGTGGCACTGATCAGGCTGCACTGATGGCCACTGATGAGGCTGCACTGAGGGCCACTGATGAGGCTGCACTGAGGGCCACTGATGAGGCTGCACTGAGGGCCACTGATGAGGCTGCACTGAGGGCCACTGATGAGGCTGCACTGAGGGCCACTGATGAGGCTGCACTGAGGGCCACATATGAGGCTGCACTGAGGGCCACTGATGAGGCTGCACTGAGGGCCACTGATGAGGCTGCACTGAGGGCCACTGATGAGGCTGCACTGAGGGCCACTGATGATGCTGCACTGAGGGCCACTGATGAGGCTGCACTGAGGGCCACTGATGAGGCTGCACTGAGGGCCACTGATGAGGCTGCACTGAGGGCCACTGATGAGGCGGCACTGATGGCCACTGATGAGGCAGCACTGATATGCTGCACTGACCGGCACCGATTTGCGCTGCACTGATGGCAACTGATTTGCCGCACTGATGGGCACCAATAGGCTGCACTAATGGGCACTGATAAGGTGGCACTGATGGACACTAATGAGGCAGCAATGATGGGTACTGATAAACTGCACTGATGGGCACTAATGAGGCAGCACTGATATGCTACACTGATGGACACTGATAAGGCTGCACTGATGGCCATGAGGCGGCACTGATGAGCTGCACTGATGGGCACTGATATGTTGCACTGATGGGCATTAATAGATTGTATTGATGGGCACTAATATCCTGCACTGATGACCACTGATGAGCTGCACTGATGAGCTGCAGTGATGGGGTTGCACTGATAGGCTGTACTGGTGGCCCCTGATGAGGATGTACTGATGGCCACTGATGAGGCCACACCTAAGGCCACTGATGAGGTGACACTGATGAGGCTGCACTGTTGTGCACTGATGAGGCTGCACTGACAGGGCAGGTCTTAAACAGGAAGGGGTGTGGCCTTGACAGGAAGGGGTGGGTCATATTTAAAGCGGGATTTTCTGGGTCTTTGATAAACTTTAATAATGTTAATATAGTACTCACTTTTGGGGTTTAAAACTTCCGGCGCTTTCCGATTTCGTCCGCAAGAAAAAGTTATAAAAAGTCATCATGGTGGTTTTCATTTTGCTTGTGGGCAATTGAAGCCCACAAGCATTTATTTCCAGGATGCGATGAATGCTGTGCTCCCAGCATTCACTGCTCAATCCCGCGCATGCTCATTGGTAACAGTGAGCAGCGCTGTAAAATTCAGAGTTCCGAGATTTTGAAAGATTATGTCAGGAATTCAACGGCAGATTTCCGAACAGAATCTTGGGAAGACTAAGCCTAAGCTCCCACAGGAGGAGGACCGGAAGTACAACTAATAATTTAAATAAAAAGGTAGTTACGGCAAAAAAAATTTTTTTAAAGTGGCATTTGAGCATCAATGACAGTAACAGAATGGGCTAAGATTGATTTAATTTTTGGTACAACACCGCTTTAAATTAGGAGGTCCACGAGTTGAGTCAGGCCTAGGGCAGCACAAAACCTAAATATACAACTGTTTTTTGTGACTTTTCATAAAATTTTCTTCCTTTTCCTTCATCTTCAAGATTTTTATTGATTTCACATTGTGTCTTATACAGGAGGAATTCCATGACCGGACTCCGTACACACTCATGTTTGGACCAGACAAATGTGGAGAAGATTATAAACTGCATTTCATCTTCAGGCATAAAAATCCAATAATTGGGGATTATGATGAAAAACATGCAAAGCGTCCTGAAGTCGATCTAAAAAAGTATTATACAGACAAAAAGACACATCTTTATACCTTGAGTATGTTTATTTCTGTATGGTTAACACCCTTCAGTAAAGTAGCAAACGGTCTAGCAAGACTTTTTACCATACTAACATATATGTACTTGTGGACCTGCTACATCATAAGAATAAAGTCACTTACTGAAAACATGTGCTAAGTGAAATCTGCAGGTAGCAATTGCTGACCTAATTAAATGGAACAGTATATCAAACAGGCAACTAGCATTTTCAGAAGAAAGTAAGCAATGGCAACCTATAGATTTCTGTGACTTTTCTTTAACCCTAGGAGCCGGTTCACACCGGGGCGACTCGTCAGGCGACTTAGCCGCCTGACAAAGTCGCGTCCCGTTCTGTAGTATAGAACCGTTCTAATAGGAGCGACACAAGTCGCTTCAACTTAGAAAAAGGTTCTTGTACTACTTTGGGGGCGACTTCGGGCGACTTGCATTGACTTCTATACAGAAGTCATTTTGCAAGCCGACGCTGAAGTCGGATGCCGGTCGCCTGAGGCAGTCGCGCTCTAAGTCGTGCTGCCTCAGTGTGAACCGGCTCTAAAGATGTTATATGAGATCATTCCTTTACCCCACTGTGGGCAACCTGCTGAGACAGGCTGTCAGTCTGATTTGCAATTATCTGATTGTAACAAAGCTTTAGAATAAAAAACGGTAAGCAACACATGTATGGTCCAATAGGAAGGCTTGAATAGTTTGATGGGCAGGATCAAGATTTTTACAGGAAAATGCCTGTGTTATTGGATCTACCGATTGTGTTGACATGTGGTTTTCATTGAAGTTGACCTTCTTATCCTAAGTTGGAATTGCCCCCAGTCAAAGCGGAATTTAACTACCTCCTGCAACTCCCCCCATCCCCCCATCCCCCTTACCTGCCATGCTGGCTTGAATTTAACATAAACACTCATCTGTCCAGCAGATCCCGCGTTGTCCTGCAGTGATCTGCTGTTTAGTTGTCTATGCCTGTGTCCCATGCCACCATCTTGGTCCTCTTTAGCTGGCTGCCTCTTTTGGGTTCAGGCAGCCAGGCCTTCAATAGCGTGCCATCTCTGCCCTTCCCCCCACTGTTCTATGAGTGGACTCTCGCAGCCTCATAGGATATGGTGCAAGGTTTCCCAGGGAGCTGATAGAACAAGACACGTTGTCCCTGTGTCAGGGAGCTGCCAGAAAAAAAACAGAAAAGCCTCATGAGAAAAAAAAAGCAACTTGCTATTATTATTTTGGAGGCATGATGGACCAAAACTTTTATTGTGGAGTGAAGTTCCATTCGATGACAGGTTTATATCATTGTAATTAAGTGAAAGTTGCATTCTTGTTTAATAAAGTTTGTAGTTACAGGCAGTATATTAGATATACAATAACCTTTACATAATGGAACTTTACAAATAATGTAGACAAATGAAAAGTAATCAGATTAAATCTAATACAGCAAATGCATGTCCTGTGCACTATTTTAATCTACAGGAACCAATCAGTAGTATACTGAGACATCATTGCCGTAGTTCTATAACTGCACTTGGCATGTCAATTCTAGTTGTACTGTAAGAAGGTGGTAATGATAGTATGGTTTCAAATTTTTGAAAAACAGAACACATAATATACTTTAACAATTACATATAAGTAAATGGGCTTTCATAATTTGGATTTAATAGTTGTTGCTTGCTATTAAATATATGAATATGTAGACTAGAGGACTCTGTAAGGAGATGCAATGAACAGGGTCCTAAGCTGATCATATACATTACAATCTAATTGTACACTTGCCTTTACGTCTATCAACAACTGTGTTGCACAAGGACATGTTTGTATCAATTCAAATTAAATGGATTGTTTAGTTAGGTCCTCACACTACAAAGTAATGGTAACTCTAAAAGAGATTGGACAAAGATTCAACAATCAAATTGTAATCCAGAAGTCCATGCTGATTGTGGTGGTTGATATACTTTTTTTTTTTTTATCTAGTTCTGAGGCCAGAGAACACCTTCGAAATTCTTATTGATCAAACAGTTGTTAGTCAAGGAAGCCTTCTGGAGGATGTCATCCCACCATTAAATCCGCCAAAGGAAATAGATGATCCAAAGGATAAAAAACCTAAAGAGTGGGATGAGCGGGTCAAAATTCCAGATACCGATGCTGTCAAACCGGAAGACTGGTAAGATCACTTTATGTGGCCTAGGTTGAGAACACAATAGTATGAGCCGAACACCCCCGGGTTCGGTTCGCACCAGAACCTTCGAACGGACCGAAAGTTCGCGCGAATTTTCGAACCCTATACGTTATAATGGACGCGAACGTTCGAAATCAAAAGTGCTAATTACAACGGCCAATATGCATGTTAATGTCATAAAACAGGTTTGGGGACCCGGGTCCTGCCCCAGGGGACATATATCAATGCAAAAAGAACTTTTAAAAACTAACGTTTTTTCGGGAGCAGTCATTTTAATGATGCATAAAGTGAAAAAAATAAAGTGAAATTTTCCTTTAAATATGGTACCTGGGGGGTGTCTAAAGTATGCCTGTGAAGTGGCATGTGTTTCCCGTGTTTAGAACTGTCCTTGCACAAAATGACATTTGTAAAGGAAAAAAAGAAGCCATTTAAAACCACTTGCGGCTTTAGGTTTGTTCTTAAGTAGAATCTGAACAGGTACATTATGAAGTGTAGCTCCATCACAAAAAAATCTATTTTTAAGCTTTTTGGAGAACATAGGGAGGGGTTATCACCCCTGTAACATTTGCTGTCTTTGCACATCTGTTCAGAACATGTCACCTCACTTTCCGTCCCAATGACAAATGTTTTTGGAAAAAGTGGGGTTTTAATTGAAACAAGGATTGGTGATAAAGTATCAGTAGAGAGGAGATACCTTTTTCCCAAATTAAATCTAACAGGATAGAATTTCCCTTCCTAGGGGTAGATTTCCTCTCACTTCCTGTTTTCTCTTTCCATTTGCAAGTAGGAGTCGTTTGTAAGTTGGATGTTTGAAAGTAGGGGCCTGGCGTATATACTCTGCAGAAATTTGCCCTATTAGATGTTGGTGTAGCCACAAGACTGGTGGGCACAGGAATGGGCCCTGCTGTGAGTTAATAGATCAAGATTTGTAATTGCATGCACCTGTTGAACAGGGCAGAAAAATGGGGGGGGTGGTGGTGGTGGTGGTGGACGGTGTTGCCACAAGACTGTAAGCTCTCACAGTTACTCTTGGTGGGCGCAGGAATGGGCCCTGCTGTGAGTTATTAGATCAAGATTTGTAATTGCAAGCACCTGATGAACAGGGCAGAAAAATTGGGCCTTTGGCGGTGGTGGGGGACGGTGTTGCCACAAGACTGTAGGCCCTCATAGTTACTCTTGGTGGGCGCAGGAATGGGCCCTGCTGTGAGTTATTAGATCAAGATTTGTAATTGCAAGCACCTGATGAACAGGGCAGAAAAATTGGGCCTTTGGCGGTGGTGGTGGACGGTGTTGCCACAAGACTGTAAGCTCTCACAGTTACTCTTGGTGGGCGCAGGAATGGGCCCTGCTGTGAGTTATTAGATCAAGATTTGTAATTGCAAGCACCTGATGAACAGGGCAGAAAAATTGGGCCTTTGGCGGTGGTGGTGGACGGTGTTGCCACAAGACTGTAGGCCCTCATAGTTACTCTTGGTGGGCGCAGGAATGGGCCCTGCTGTGAGTTATTAGATCAAGATTTGTAATTGCAAGCACCTGATGAACAGGGCAGAAAAATTGGGCCTTGGCGGTGGTGGTGGACGGTGTTGCCACAAGACTGTAAGCTCTCACAGTTACTCTTGGTGGGCGCAGGAATGGGCCCTGCTGTGAGTTATTAGATCAAGATTTGTAATTGCAAGCACCTGATGAACAGGGCAGAAAAATTGGGCCTTTGGCGGTGGTGGTGGACGGTGTTGCCACAAGACTGTAGGCCCTCATAGTTACTCTTGGTGGGCACAGGAATGGGCCCTGCTGTGAACTATTAGATCAAGATTTGTAATTACCCGCCCCTGTTAAACAGGGGCTGAAAAATTGTGCCTTAGGCACTGGTGCTGGTGCCACAACACTGCAACCCCTCACAGATACTGTACTTGGAGCACAGCAGTCACACGTGTTGCGAAGCATTTTTTTAAAAAATTGTAAGTACACGCCCCTGTTAAACAGGGGCTGAAAAATTGTGCCTTAGGCACTGGTGCTGGTGCCACAACACTGCAACCCCTCACAGATACTGTACTTGGAGCACAGCAGTCACACGTGTTGCGAAGCATTTTTTTAAAAAATTGTAAGTACACGCCCCTGTTAAACAGGGGCTGAAAAATTGTGCCTTAGGCACTGGTGCTGGTGCCACAACACTGCAACCCCTCACAGATACTGTACTTGGAGCACAGCAGTCACACGTGTTGCGAAGCATTTTTTTTTAAAAAATTGTAAGTACACGCCCCTGTTAAACAGGGGCTGAAAAATTGTGCCTTAGGCACTGGTGCTGGTGCCACAACACTGCAACCCCTCACAGATACTGTACTTGGAGCACAGCAGTCACACGTGTTGCGAAGCATTTTTTTATAAAAATTGTATGTACACGCCCCTGTTAAACAGGGGCTGAAAAATTGTGCCTTAGGCACTGGTGTGGTGGCATGGATCATTGAGGAGGAGGAAGAGGATAGTCAGTGAACATAAGAGGACAGTCACTCAGCATCAGCATAGGCAGTCTTGAAGGGATGTGACATTAAAAATTATTCGGTTATATCCGCCTCAGGTGCCTGGTAGCTGGTGGTGATCCAAGACTGATTCATTTTGATGAAGGTCAGTCGATCAACCGAGGCGGTGGACAGGCGCACCCTATGATCGGTGACAAATCCTCCAGCAGCACTGAATGTGCGTTCGGAAAGAACGCTGGAGGCAGGACAGGCCAGTAGCTCAATTGCATACTGTGCAAGCTCTGGCCAGTGATCCATCCTCAGGACCCAGTAAGCCAGAGGATTTTCGGTGGGAAAGGTGTCCAAGTCTGACCTTGCCCCAAGGTATTCCTGCACCATGTATATCAGACGCTGGCGATGGTTGCTGGAACCGATCATACCTTGGGGCTGCGGACTAAAAAAATTTCTGAACGCATCAGTCAGACGTCCACCTTCCCCACCGCTCCTTCTGCTACTGACCGAAGCCTCAGCAACTCGTCGCCCAGGACCAGGAGTTTGTAACCTCCCAGTTTCTGGGAACGCGTTGCACAGACCTTTCTGCAAGGCCTCCCTGAGATGTCTCATCCTCTGCTCCCTCTGCGACGGCAAGATAAGGTCCGCAACCTTACCCTTGTACCGCGGATCAAGGAGAGTGGCCAGCCAGTAATGGTCCCTCTCCTTGATCCGAAGAACACGAGGATCCTTCCGCAGGCTTTGCAGGATCAGGGAGGCCATGCAGCGTAGGTTAGCTGAGGCATTCGGTCCGGAGTCTTCTGGGTCACTGAGGATGACATGATCGCCAGCCACCTCCTCCCAGCCACGTACAAGTCCACTGGTTTGTTGGGACTGTACATCATCCCTAAAAGACTGCTGCTGCTGATGCTGAGTGCCAGGCTCCACCTCCATGCTCACACAATCCTCCTCCTCCTCCTCCTCCTCCTCCTCATCCTCTTCCTGTGTGATGGGTGGGACAGAAGGAACACTGTCCGGATAAAGGGGGCCTTGAGAGGCAAGGAAGTCCTCCTCTTCCTGCCTCTGTTCTGCCTCAAGTGCCCTGTCCATTATCCCACGCAGCGTATGCTCCAACAGGTGGACAAGAGGGACAGTGTCACTGATGCATGCACTGTCACTGCTCACCATCCTCGTGGCCTCCTCAAATGGTGAGAGGACAGTGCATGCATCCCTGATCATGCTCCACTGACGTGGGGAAAAAAAAAACAAGCTCCCCTGACCCTGTCCTGGTGCCGTAGTCGCAAAGGTACTCATTGATGGCCCTCTGCTGCGTGTGCAGTCGCTGCAGCATGGCCAACGTTGAGTTCCACCTGGTGGGCATGTCACATATTAGGCGGTTCTTGGGCAGGTTCAGCTCCTTTTGCAGCTCAGTCAGCCGAGCACTGGCATTATAAGATCGGCGGAAATGCACACAGACTTTCCTGGCCTGCCTCAGGACATCCTGTAAGCCTGGGAACCTGCCCAAGAACCGCTGCACCACCAGGTTGAGGACGTGAGCCATGCAGGGCACATGGGTGAGCTGCCCCTGTCGCAGGGCGGAGAGGAGGTTGGTGCCATTGTCAGAAACGACCATTCCTGGCTTAAGCTGACGTGGCGTCAACCACCTCTCGGCCTGCCCCTGCAGAGCTGCCAGAACCTCTGGCCCAGTGTGGCTCCTGTCCCCCAAACACACCAGCGCAAGCACGGCATGGCATCTTTTTGCCTGCGTACTTGCGTAGCCCCTTGTACGCCTACGGAGCACCGCTGGTTCCAAGGACAGAGCACTGGAGGAAGAAGAAGAGGAGGGGGTGGAGGAGAGAGGTGTGTCACAACCAGTAGCAGTAGTAGCGTTTTGGAGGCGTGGTGGCGGAACAACCTCCAACACTACTGCACCTTGTCCTGCATCCCTCCCAGCTGCCAATAGAGTGACCCAATGGGCCGTGAAAGAAAGGTACCGTCCCTGTCCATGCCTGCTGGACCATGAGTCAGCGGTAATATGCACCTTACCGCTGACCGCCCTGTCCAGCGAGGCATGGACATTGCCTTCCACATGCCGGTAGAGAGACGGAATCGCCTTCCGTGATAAAAAGTGGCGTTTGGGAACCTGCCACTGAGGAACCGCACATTGAACAAACTCACGGAAGGGGGCCGAGTCTACCAACTGAAAAGGCAGCAGTTGAAGTGCTAGCAATTTAGCCAAGCTAGCATTCAACCGCTGGGCATGTGGATGGCTGGGAGTGTACTTCTTTCTACGGTCCAGCAGCTGGGGCAGGGAAATTTGCCTGCTGCAATCGGACGTCGGTGTACTGCAAGTACTTGGTTGTGACACACCTAATTCTACACCTTCAGTCCTCTCAGAGCAGCTTTCAGAGAGGACTGAAGGTGTAGTGGGGATGGAGATCCCAGCTGATGAGGAGCAAGGAGAGGTCCGCTTAGTTCTTTGGTGTGGGTCTTTTATGTGTGCCTGCCAACGAGCTGCATGGCAGGTCGACATATGTCTGGTCATGCTTGTGGTGCCCAAGCGGCTGATGTTTTGGCCACGCGAGATACGCTTGAGACAAATATTGCAAATAGCAGTGGTGCGATCTGATGCACTCGTCTCAAAAAAGGCCCACACCAAAGAACTTTTCTGATAACGTGCAGAGGCAGCGCCCTGCACAGGCGGAGCTCTGCGGTGTTGTACAGTTGCTGTGCTGGCCTCTACCTGGCCTCCAGGGGGCATCCTGCCTCGTTGGACATGTGACGCCGCATCCTCCTCCTCCTCGTCCTCCTCCTCATCCTCTCTCCCTTCAGGCACCCACGTGGAGTCAGTGACCTCATCATCCCCTCCCTCTTCACCACTAGAGCAAACCTGGCAGTAAGCTGCAGCTGGTGGAACAGTACTGCCAGATTCCTCAAGCTGGGTATCATCATCCGAGCCTTCGAATCGTTGGGCATCCTCCTGGAGCATGTACCCAACACTGTGCTCAAAGAGTTCGGGGGACTCCTCAGGAGGACATGGTGGGTCTAGGGAAGGGGTGGCTGATGATGCCATTGAGTACGCGTTGGCAGCTGCTCTGCCAGTACCCTGAGCCTGGGTGAGAGAGGATGAGGAGGATGAGGAGGGCTTGGTCATCCATTCTACCAAGCCTTCAGCATGATGCGGCTCCACATGTCCAGCTGCCGAAAACAAAGACGCGCGTGTCCCATGGCCACGTGCTGATGACGATGCACGACCACGGCCACGGCCACGTCCACTAGAAACAGAGCCTGCCTGCCCTGTGTTCTTGGCTCTGCACGCTCTGCCTCCCCTTGGCGGTCTTCCAGCCATTGTAGTCGGTAGTCCTGTGGGTGCTGCTGAGAAGAAAATATAGGAGCTCTGTGTGATGCCACTAACACACTAGAAGTCCTGTGGGTGCTGCTGAGAAGAAAATATAGGAGCTCTGTGTGATGCCACTAACACACTAGAAGTCCTATGGGTGCTTCTGCAAAGAAAATAGAGGAGCTCTGTGTGATGCCACTAACACACTAGAAGTCCTGTGGGTGCTGCTGAGAAGAAAATATAGGAGCTCTGTGTGATGCCACTAACACACTAGAAGTCCTATGGGTGCTTCTGCAAAGAAATAGAGGAGCTCTGTGTGATGCCACTAACACACTAGAAGTCCTGTGGGTGCTGCTGAGAAGAAAATATAGGAGCTCTGTGTGATGCCACTAACACACTAGAAGTCCTATGGGTGCTTCTGCAAAGAAAATAGAGGAGCTCTGTGTGATGCCACTAACACACTAGAAGTCCTGTGGGTGCTGCTGAGAAGAAAATATAGGAGCTCTGTGTGATGCCACTAACACACTAGAAGTCCTATGGGTGCTTCTGCAAAGAAAATAGAGGAGCTCTGTGTGATGCCACTAACACACTAGAAGTCCTGTGGGTGCTGCTGAGAAGAAAATATAGGAGCTCTGTGTGATGCCACTAACACACTAGAAGTCCTATGGGTGCTTCTGCAAAGAAAATAGAGGAGCTCTGTGTGATGCCACTAACACACTAGAAGTCCTGTGGGTGCTGCTGAGAAGAAGAAAATATAGGAGCTCTGTGTGATGCCACTAACACACTAGAAGTCCTATGGGTGCTTCTGCAAAGAAAATAGAGGAGCTCTGTGTGATGCCACTAACACACTAGAAGTCCTGTGGGTGCTGCTGAGAAGAAAATATAGGAGCTCTGTGTGATGCCACTAACACACTAGAAGTCCTATGGGTGCTTCTGCAAAGAAAATATAGGAGCTCTGTGTGATGCCACTAACACACTAGAAGTCCTGTGGGTGCTTCTGAGAAGAAAATATAGGAGCTCTGTGTGATGCCACTAACACACTAGAAGTCCTATGGGTGCTTCTGCAAAGAAAATAGAGGAGCTCTGTGTGATGCCACTAACACACTAGAAGTCATGTGGGTGCTTCTGAGAAGAAAATATAGGAGCTCTGTGTGATGCCACTAACACACTAGAAGTCCTATAGGTGCTTCTGGGAAGAAAATATAGGATCTCTGTGTGATGGGACTAACACACTTCAAGTCCTATAGGTGCTTCTGGGAAGAAAATATAGGCTCTGTGTGATGGGACTAACACACTTCAAGTCCTATAGGTGCTTCTGGGAACAAAATATAGGATCTCTGTGTGATGGGACTAACACACTTCAAGTCCTATAGGTGCTTCTGGGAACAAAATATAGGTCTGTGTGATGGGACTAACACACTTCAAGTCCTATAGGTGCTTCTGGGAACAAAATATAGGATCTCTGTGTGATGGGACTAACACACTTCAAGTCCTATAGGTGCTTCTGGGAACAAAATATAGATCTCTCTGTGTGATGGGACTAACACACTTCAAGTCCTATAGGTGCTTCTGGGAACAAAATATAGGATCTCTCTGTGTGATGGGACTAACACACTTCAAGTCCTATAGGTGCTTCTGGGAACAAAATATAGGATCTCTGTGTGATGGGACTAACACACTTCAAGTCCTATGGGTGCTTCTGGGAAGAAAATATAGGTCTCTGTGTGATGGGACTAACACACTTCAAGTCCTATAGGTGCTTCTGGGAACAAAATATATCTCTGTGTGATGGGACTAACACACTTCAAGTCCTATAGGTGCTTCTGGGAACAAAATATAGGATCTCTGTGTGATGGGACTAACACACTTCAAGTCCTATAGGTGCTTCTGGGAACAAAATATAGGATCTCTGTGTGATGGGACTAACACACTTCAAGTCCTATAGGTGCTTCTGGGAACAAAATATAGGTCTGTGTGATGGGACTAACACACTTCAAGTCCTATAGGTGCTTCTGGGAACAAAATATAGGATCTCTGTGTGATGGGACTAACACACTTCAAGTCCTATAGGTGCTTCTGGGAACAAAATATAGGATCTCTGTGTGATGGGACTAACACACTTCAAGTCCTATGGGTGCTTCTGGGAAGAAAATATAGGTCTGTGTGATGGGACTAACACACTTCAAGTCATATAGGTGCTTCTGGGAACAAAATATATCTCTGTGTGATGGGACTAACACACTTCAAGTCCTATAGGTGCTTCTGGGAACAAAATATAGGATCTCTGTGTGATGGGACTAACACACTTCAAGTCCTATAGGTGCTTCTGGGAACAAAATATAGGATATCTGTGTGATGGGACTAACACACTTCAAGTCCTATAGGTGCTTCTGGGAACAAAATATAGGTCTGTGTGATGGGACTAACACACTTCAAGTCCTATAGGTGCTTCTGGGAACAAAATATAGGATCTCTGTGTGATGGGACTAACACACTTCAAGTCCTATAGGTGCTTCTGGGAAGAAAATATAGGTCTGTGTGATGGGACTAACACACACTTCAAGTCCTATAGGTGCTTCTGTGAAGAAAATATAGGTCTGTGTGATGGGACTAACACACTTCAAGTCCTATAGGTGCTTCTGGGAACAAAATATATGATCTCTGTGTGATGGGACTAACACACTTCAAGTCCTATAGGTGCTTCTGGGAACAAAATATAGGTCTGTGTGATGGGACTAACACACTTCAAGTCCTATAGGTGCTTCTGGGAACAAAATATATGATCTCTGTGTGATGGGACTAACACACTTCAAGTCCTATAGGTGCTTCTGGGAAGAAAATATAGGTCTGTGTGATGGGACTAACACACTTCAAGTCCTATAGGTGCTTCTGGGAACAAAAAATATAGGATCTCTGTGTGATGGGACTAACACACTTCAAGTCCTATAGGTGCTTCTGGGAACAAAATATAGGTCTGTGTGATGGGACTAACACACTTCAAGTCCTATAGGTGCTTCTGGGAACAAAATATAGGATCTCTGTGTGATGGACTAACACACTTCAAGTCCTATAGGTGCTTCTGGGAAGAAAATATAGGTCTGTGTGATGGGACTAACACACTTCAAGTCCTATAGGTGCTTCTGGGAACAAAATATATGATCTCTGTGTGATGGGACTAACACACTTCAAGTCCTATAGGTGCTTCTGGGAAGAAAATATAGGTCTGTGTGATGGGACTAACACACTTCAAGTCCTATAGGTGCTTCTGGGAACAAAATATAGGATCTCTGTGTGATGGGACTAACACACTTCAAGTCCTATAGGTGCTTCTGGGAAGAAAATATAGGTCTGTGTGATGGGACTAACACACTTCAAGTCCTATAGGTGCTTCTGGGAACAAAATATATGATCTCTGTGTGATGGGACTAACACACTTCAAGTCCTATAGGTGCTTCTGGAAGAAAATATAGGTCTGTGTGATGGGACTAACACACTTCAAGTCCTATAGGTGCTTCTGGGAACAAAATATATGATCTCTGTGTGATGGGACTAACACAATTCAAGTCCTATAGGTGCTTCTGGGAAGAAAATATAGGTCTGTGTGATGGGACTAACACACTTCAAGTCCTATAGGTGCTTCTGGGAACAAAAATATAGGAGCTCTGCCTGCCTGCCTGCCACGAACACACTACAAGTCCTATAGGTGCTTCTGGGAAAAAATATAGGAGCTCTGCCTGCCTGCCACGAACACACTTCAAGTCCTATAGGTGCTTCTGGGAACAAAATATAGGAGCTCTGCCTGCCTGCCACGAACACACTACAAGTCCTATACGTGCTTCTGGGAACAAAATATAGGAGCTCTGCCTGCCTGCCACGAACACACTACAAGTCCTATAGGTGCTTCTGGGAACAAAATATAGGAGCTCTGCCTGCCTGCCACGAACACACTACAAGTCCTATAGGTGCTTCTGGGAACAAAATACAGGAGCTCTGTTTGCTGCCAGTGCCTGCCTGCCACGAACACACTACAAGCCCCTCTTTCTAAATCAATCTTTCTAAATGAATCTATCTAACTCAATCTCTCTAAGTAAATCTCTCTAACTAAATCCAGCAGAGTGACACAGAACGATCCTGCTCTATCTACGCCGGAACAGCATGTGACCGGCGCAGACGGCGTGGCGGCCTTTTATAAGAGGGGGCGTGTACTAAAGCCCCTGAGCTGTAATTGGCTACAGGCGTCCTGCCTGTAGCCAATTATGGCTCTTCGAGTTTCCGGCGCTGTGATTGGCCATGCATGCGGGGTCACCGTGCATGCTTGGCCTATCATCAGCCAGCAATGCACTGCGTAGGCCGCGCCGGCCGCAATGCATTGCGGGGCCGCTCGCAGCACACGAACGTGATGCGCGCGGCCAAAATAGTTCTGGGCTCGCCGAGCGAGCGAACACCCGGTGCTCGATGCGAACATGGGTTCGCATCGAGCACCGGGCCCATCCCTAAGGAAGGAAGAATAGTCTGAAAGCAGAGAGGAAAGAGAGAAGGTAAAGATATCAAGGAAATTAGCCAGCCCCTCGTGATCCCTCTCCTGGGTCCCTATCTATATTCTCCATATTAATTTCAAATGCCTATATAGGATGCCCAGGGTTCCCATGTTGCCTCTAACTTAGCAGCTGAGTCTGTCAGAGAGCTGACCATTTTTTCTTGTGCCATCACCCAAGAAATTTTTTATTTGGCTGCTACAACGGAGACCTTTGGTTGTTTCCAGGCTCCTGCAATGGTGAGTTTTGCTCCCAAAAGAATAAAGAAAATTTAAATTCTGGGTGAGTTTAGAGATCCGTGCATTTAGTAATGCTATGTAGGGATCTTTGGGGACCTGACATCCCGTAATCTTGCGTATCATGTGAAACAATCTGTTCCAGAATCCTCTGATTCTCGGGCAGTCCCACCATATGTGAATCATGGACCCTGAAAGAGTACAGTCTCTAAAGCATTGACAAGAGGCAGAAGGGAACATTTTAGCTAACTTGGTTGGAACTAAGTACCACCTAGTTAACATTTTTAGATTTGCTTCAATCAGGGCAGTGTTGTGCATACCTTTGTAAGATCGGAGAAAGTTTCTAATTCCACACCTCTACATCCCAGCTGCCCCGTAGCTCTCCTTCCCAGGCCAGCATGTAAGATAATTTAGCGCTGTCTGATGCAAGTGATAGGTATATTGTGGAGATGCCCCCCCCCCCCCCCTCTGCGACTTAGCCACACCATTGCTCATATGCAGTCAGCTTTGGGTGTTCTGGTTTATTTTTCCATTGAGAGTTTAGGAAGTGGGATATTTGCATGAATCTAAACCTCTCAGTAACTGAGTGAGATAGGGCTAAGGGGGGTAAGGTAGTGTCCAATGCGGTATAACCCTTTGTCTAACCACCACCTGAAGGCCTTAATGTTCATTCCTGGAGTGAATTTGTGGTTGTGAAAGATGTGGGTTAAAGGGTGCATGTCCGAGGTTAGAGCGGGGAGGCTTTTCAGGCTTTCGCAAAGCCTGAAGAGGCAGTGTCCAGAGGAGCCCCAGGTGAATTTTATAATTTTGCTTTGGAAAATCCGCAGATGATCTTTATTAATGGGGATCGGGAGAGCCCTAAAGAGATAAAGTGGTTTGGGAAGTAGTGTCATCTTAACCGTATTCACTCTTCCTAGCCAGGCTATTTCATGGAGCGCCCATTTCTTAAGATCCATTTCGATTTTTTTGTAGATGGGGGGAAGTTTACCATATAGAGTCTGTCAATCTTAGAAGAAAGATCTATTCCCAGGTATCTAATGGTCGAGCCACTTCACTCAAATTGAAAAGGGCTTTTAGGATTCTCAGCCTTCTGATGTGGGATTGTCACATTTAGAATTTGGGATATGGATAGGTTGACCTGCAACCCGGAGACTTTAGCGAAGTCTTCCAGCAGTTCACATATGTTTGGAAGGGATGTCGTCGGTGACGTGACGAATAACAGGAGGTCGTCTGCAAATAGGGCACATTTATGTGTCTGTGGACCGCAGTTAACCCCTTGGATGTCTGGGTGATTACGTATGGCTATCACCAGAGTTTCTATTGCTATTGCAAATATTAAAGGAGATAAGGGGCAACCCTGCCTGGTTCCTCTAGCTATTTTAATTGGCTCTGAGAGATAACCTTGCAGGCATACTCAGGCTTCCGGGAAGGAATAGAGTGCTGTCAGTAGGCCCATGAATCTCTGTCCAAAACCCCATCGATTCATGATATTAAATAGTTAAGGCCAGGATACCAAATCGAATGCTTTCTGGAGATCGATGGAAAGGAGTAGTCCTTCCTGAAGTCCCCTTTGTCCCATCCCATCTGAAGTAGAGAAATGATGTTGATTGCTCTCCTGGTTTGGTCTGGGCCCTGTCTGCCGGAAATAAAACCTACTTGGTCCTTATATATATACAGGCTAATAAAAGTTGCCATACAGTTCGCTAGGATCTTGGTCAGGATCTTCATGTCATTGTTTATCAGAGATATTGGTCTGTAGTTACCCACCTCCCCTCAGTCTTTGGTTTGGGTATTACAGAGATAAATGCTGAGTTAAGTTGTCTATCTAAAGGGTCCCCTTTATTTTTGTCATTAAATAAGTGAGCGAGGTGCGGTGCCAAGGTCTGTGCGAACGTTTTGTAGTAAGGCGTAGAGAAGCCGTCTAGGCCAGGGGCCGACCCCAGTTTAAGATTCTTAATGACCAGTAACAATTATTCCTCTGTTATCGGGTTCTCCATTTTATCCTGAAGGTGGTCAGCCAGAGTCGGAATTGTGAGAGAATCTAAAAAGGAGTTCATGTGGACCTTACTATTATCATTCCCCGCACTGTATAGTTGCTCATAAAATGTGTGGAATGTCGCCATTATTCTTTGTGGATTCATAGTGAGTCCCGCCCGGTGTTCTAATTTTTGTAAAGCCTGCATTCATTGTTGTGGAGATAATTTAGCGGCCAGCATAGATCCCATTTTGTCCCTCTAGTGATAGAATAATTTAGCCCCACTCCATCTGATGCTCTTTTCAGATTTAGCAGTGAGAGTTAGGTTGAGAAAGAATGTCTAGTTTAGCCATGGGGACCATTTTGGGGTTTTGTTTGTGGAGACGTCGCAGGTGTGTGAATTCCTTTTCAAGTTTGTCTATGTCAATCATTCTTTCCCTTTTGATCTGTGTGGTAATTTGAATTAATTGACCCTGTATAGTGGCCTTGTGGGCAGCCCAGAGGGTTTTTGGTGAAACTTCTGCTATGTTATTCAGTAGGAAGTATTCCTTTATAGCCTTTTCAATTTCCAGTACCCTAATCGGGTCACTGAGTATGGATTCATTAATTCTCCAATGTCGCAGGGTAGGACGATCAAGGCAACTATTTAGGATGAGAAGGACTATAGAGTGGTCCAACCAAACCGTATCTCTAATGGAAGAATTAACTATATTTGGGATTTTGGAGACGGATATAAATATGTGATCTCTCCTTGCGTAGGACTGGTGGGGGTACAAATAGTGGGTGTAGTCCCTTTTAGTTGGGTTCATCTCCCTCCAAGCGTCCGCCGGCCCATATTGAAAGATTCATTTGGCCAAATTGAGGCTCCGTTTGGGTGGGCAGGTGAGTTGAGAGCCTGGTGGTCTGTATTTATCCAGCCCCTGATCTAGAGCTGTGTTCGAATCTCCCCCATACATGACCGTCCCACCCACTAGTGGATATAGTTTTTTGAGCATGTCCTGGAAGAATTTTGTTTGGCCCTGATTGGATGCATAGTACGAGATAAAGGTATAAAGTATCGTCCCCTTCACTAGCAAAACTGCAGGATTTTTCACCTTTTCACTGGAGAGTTCATCCCCTGCGTGTTGTGTGAAGCACGTAGTGGAGGAGAGGGAATCGTGTCATTATCCATTGAGCAGAGGGGTTACATGTTTACCTGATACACTGTAACCCTGAGGAGTAACTCGGATGCTGTTTGGGAGCCTTTCCGAGAAGGTTTGGAGGCCATTTGAAGGACGAGGAGGGTGCGGGAATTTAAATGGCCTTTTCCCGGTAGGCTAGCATAGGGGGAGGGGAATATGGGCAGAAGGGAGGGGGGAGGCATATAATTCTCCAGATTGTGCCTTATGAATGACTCTGTGGAGGCTGGGGAAGGTGCCACTGTGTGAAGGTTACTCACGGATGGGCCCAGAGGTGCTTGTAGTGAATCCAGGATCAATGGCAGAGGGAGTTCTTCCTCCATTTCAGCACATGTCTGTGCAAATACCTCCTGGCTGAACTTTTTTGCATGTGCCGACTCCTGGGGGGGTTCTCCAATGCTGCAGTGTGGCCTTAGGATCAGGATTCAGTATTTTAGGTACCCACAGATATTAGATGATCATTGCTTAATAATTAAAGTGGACCTTCAGTCCTTTTTTCTTCTTTCCATCTATTAAATCTTCTGCCCTTGTTGTTTTAACTTTCGATAGTAAAACATTTTTTTTCTGCCAGTAAATACCTTATACAGCCCAATCGGTGATAAGGCAATATTAAAAGTCCAGGTAAAACCCAAATCTAAAAGACAGGTGTTTGTCCCTTTAAAATATTGCAGCAGCGCTAAAATACAGTCCTTTTATGTTAAAAAAGTTCATTAAAAATCATGGTGACCCAGAATAAAGTTCATAATGGTGCAGTGAGCCCAAATTCGTAAAGATAGAGTGATACACCTTCCACCGGATATTCAATTTTCACCGCGTGTCGTACACACTCCCCTTTGGGGATGCACTCACCAGAAATATGATCAATATGAGCATTTCAATCATAAGCCATAGGTCATTGCTATCTCCTCTGCACGGCCACCTCTTCACCTCCTGCAAGCACTAGAGAGGATCCACTCCACCCAGCATACACATATGAAGAGAATAATAGTGCAGATAGCGTAGTACAGTTTGGCAAACAACTTTATTTAAATATCCAATTCCCCCCTTTTTAAAATCTGCGTACCAAAATGCAAATGATAACAAGCTTTGTAATAAATAAATATTGGAGTGCACTCTGCCTGATTGCCCCGTCCGTCCGCCGGAAATCGGGCGCCGAAGCGATGTGTAGAATGGTGTGTGCCTCTACTTCCTGGTCGCTTGGTGGCTGGAGCGCACCCTGGAACGCATGCGTCACTTCCTGCGAGGTCACGACCCTGACGCGTTTCGTCACTTCCGGACGTCGTCTGAGGGTGTGACCTCGCCGCCGGAAGTGAAGCTTATAAGTGATCAGCGCCCAATCCGGGCTCTGTGTTGTCTGATCGCCACTACCTCTGGCCAATGGGAACTCACAGCCCACTATACAATGCAATGCATAGTCGCTGTCTGCATTCAATGTTAACAATAACGTTTTCTTTTGTTTATGTACCATATCTTTAGTGCATTTGCCTTAGTGCCTATACACATCCGTTTCACATGAAGATATTCCTTATGATAATATATGTAAAATAAAATAAAATAAAATGCAATAAACTTACAAGTCACGCTTTTGCATATCTATACATACATTAATGCCGGCCTTTTAACCCTTACATCGCATGTCCATATATGGTTGCTGATGTGAAAATATGTGTGTTTCAGTCTGCGTGTTGAAGCTGTAATTATTTCATTGTTGTATGCATTTTACGAAGTTCATGCAATATACATATTATTAAGGTTTATTTAGCTCTGTTTTTATATTTCACAATCCAAATACATACGGAAGTGGGTAGCTTGTTTCTACTAGTATGGGACCTTTTAGGATCATTGTGTTGGTCTGCATCCATATTTGCATACATAGCGATGCTAGTGTCAGTGATTCTGCCGGTATGCCAACATCCCCATACACCAATCAATGTATATTCATATCTCTATATATTTGATGTGTAATTCCACACTCCAGTGAACTCCATAGAGACAAATATTAAAATTATAAAATCCACACAAAATATTTGTCATAAAATATAAATAGATAATCCTGGTAAAATACTGAATGCTACATAAAAATAAATAAATAAATAAATTAATTACCCATATATATAAGTAGAAATTTAAATTTAAATTAGATGAGGGGATGGTAAAACTACGTTGATGTTATACTAAATTGTCATTTAAGAAAATCTTCAGATATATAGAGCATATACGTCCGATCTCAAATAATGTTTTGTACCAGCTTCAAACCATATATAGAGATATAAACATATGTATACATATATACATATATATATAATATGTGTAATACATGAGTAAAAATATATGAGTAAAAAATATGAGTAAAAATGGGTAAAAAATGAAACACTGAAATTCATACATATAAAATCTATACACCGTCTAAACCCATAATAGTCCGTTATATATAAAATCGTATGCATAAATTCCACTATTCGGATGTATAAAACCATGTGCTATACGTATAAAATATATAAGACCAATCAAACTACTCCTGAGCTGTAACACATAAAGATGGGGTGAAGCAATTCCCCATATACACTTTTTTACCGGATTCCTATGACCGCTGTGACCTTTTGTGTCAGTGACCTTTAATCAATTTCTTTTCCAAAAAAAGGGGGGGGGGGGGGGCTCTTATTAAAAACTCCCTTTTAAAAACCACTGTTTGCAAACGACCTTTTCTACATGTGGATGTGGTCATATGTGTTTAAAAGCATATGAATAAATAAATAAATAAATACATATATATAAATAAATACATATATATAAATAAATAAATAAATATATGCATGAGAGGGGTCAATAAATAGATATATATATATATATATAGATATATAGCCATATATATAAATATATATCTATAAATAATCTATAAATAAATAAATGAATGCATGAGAGTGGTTTATTTCACTGGTTTACCTTAGTTCACTGAATCAGTGTGTTATGTTTCACTTATAAAACAGTTGATGTCAAGCTCGACATTCAAGCCTTTTGGTACTAGGACATCTACTAAGTATATCCAGTGAGTTTCGCGTTTGGATAGCTCTCGTACTAGGTTAATTCCTCTCCAATGGGGTTGGATCTGTTCAACCCCCCAAAAAAGTAGGCCGGATGCATCCATATCATGCTTCAGCTTGAAGTGCAGAGACACATTGTGGTCTTTGTACCCTATTTTAATATTATGTATATGCTCTGCAATTCGTACTCTCAGTTTCCTTTTTGTTCGTCCAATATAGATCAATCCGCATGGGCATTTTAAAGCATAGACCACATGGGTAGAGTTGCAAGTAATGAACTGATCAATTGTAAACGTTTGATTGTTCACTGATGAGTTGAAGCTCTCCAGTGCTCTGCTGGGTGAGGCTATTTCTCGGCAGGCCTTGCACCTTCTACAAGCATAAAATCCATTTCTGTCCCAGAACGTGGGTGGTCTTTTCGGAGGGTCTACGATCTTCCGTACAATTTTATCCCCAAAACTAGTGGCCTTCCTGTAAATAAACTGCGGTGCTGGTGGTAATTCGGTTTTGAGCTTTTTGTCTAGCAGGAGTACATGCCAATGTTGTTTAAATATTTCTTCAATTTCTTTATATTGGGCATGAAAACCAGATATGAAACCCCATTCCTTACTGTTGGTCGACTTTTGGATCTCTTTTTGTTGAGATACTGGTTCGATATCTTTTTCTTTCAGGCAAACCGATCTGGGTATTTTCTTCAGCTCTTCTACCACTTTGCCCAGGATGTTAGGGTTATAACCTTTTGTTACAAATCTATCTGTTAAAATGTTGGCCTGTTCCTCGAACTTGGAATCTTCCGAACAGTTTCTCCGTACCCGCATGATCTGACCCTTTGGGATGTTCTTGAGCCATTGTGGATGGTGCCCGCTTGTGATTGGCAGATAACTGTTCCTATCCGTTTTTTTAAAAAAGACCTTTGTTTCCAGATTCTCTCCTTTTCTGTATATGGTGACATCCAAATAGTTAATCTCTTCCTTACTTCTTTCTGATGTTAAAACTATATTGCGATCATTTTTGTTTAAAAATACTAAAAACATGTCCAAAGCACACTCTGTTCCAGCCCAGATAAAAAATAGGTCGTCTATAAAACGTTTATAAAACAATAGTTCTGTTGGTTGTTGGTTAAAAATTGTTTTATCCTCCCACTCGGCCATAAATAAATTCACTATACTGGGTGCAAATTTTGCACCCATAGCTACTCCGCGTTGCTGTGAGTAAAACGTTTGATTGAACCAAAAATAATTGTGCCCCAAGCAGAAATCTAAGCTGTTTCTTAGAAAGATTTTCTGATTGTGGGGTATATCTTCCCTTTTGCTCAGGGCCCAATGCAGGGCCAGGAGCGCGTCGTCGTGCTGGATAATTGAATATAACGATGACACATCTGCTGTTACTAGCCATATCTGCGATTTGTTGGTGAGATCAACATTCTGCAACAGATTTAGGAAGTTCTTTGTGTCCTTCAGATATGATCTGGTGTTTTGGACACTTTTCTGGAGGAATTTGTCCAGGTACTGGCCCAAACGAGAGGATACCGACTCTATGCAATTCACAATGGGTCTTGCCGGAGGGTTTACAGGATCCTTGTGGATTTTTGGCAGAGTGTATAATGTCGGCACCCTACTACTCGTAGGTGCCAGATATTTACTTTCTTTAATTGAAAGTACTCCTGTGGTTCTCCCCATATCTATTAGTGCTTCCAGTTGGTTTCTATATGGTATAGTGGGGTCCTTATCCAGTTTCTTGTAAGTGTTCGTGTCTGATAACATACTTAAGATTTGATTCTCATAGTATTCTTTCGTTAGCACTACGACGCCTCCTCCTTTATCTGCTGGCCTTATGATGATGTTCTTGCGCTTTTCTAGCATTTCTATCCCCTCGTTTATATGTCTCACGTTTACTTCTTTATTGGGTCTGATAGATTCCAGATCCTGTAGCACAAGTCCCTTAAATACTTCAATCTGGTGATATATAATATTAACCAGTTAACAACCGGCCCATAGCCGAAAAACGGCTACAGGGCGGTTGCTTAACTCTGGGAGGCCGTTAATTAACGGCCTCACAGAATTCTGCTCTTGCGCGCCCCCTGGTGCGCGCACTCGAGAGCATCCATGATCGCCGGGTCCAGAGGACCCGGCGGATCATGGATCACGGTAAACGGCCGCTCATCGCGGCCGTTTACCACGTGATCGCTCCGTCAAATGACGGAGTGATCACATGTAAGCAAACCGGCGTCATTTGATGACGCCGGTTCCTCTCTCCTCCTCTCTCTGTACCGATCGGTACAGTATGAGAGGAGAGGGGGAGGGATCGGTGGCAGCAGTGCTGTGGGCGGGATCTGTAGTGCCCACAGCCTGCTCTGCCACCACCGATCCATCCATCCATGCTCAGCCATCCCTCCATACCCTGCAATACCCAGCAATAGCCTGCAGTGTATTGCTGGGTATTGCAGGGTATGGAGGGATGGCTGAGCATGGATGGATGGATTCTCTGCCATCCCCCCAATACTGTGCCATACCCCCCTATACTGTGCCATACCCCCCTATACTGTGCCATGCCCCGCAATACTCTGCCATGCCCCGCAATACTCTGCCATGCCCCGCAATACTCTGCCATGCCCCGCAATACTCTGCCATGCCCCGCAATACTCTGCCATGCCCCGCAATACTCTGCGATACCCCGCCAATACTCTGCGATACCCCGCCATACCCTGCGATACCCCGCCATACCCTGCGATACTCTGCCATACCCTGCGATACTCTGCCATACCCTGCTATGCCCTGCCATACCCTGCGATGCCCTGCCATACCCTGCGATTCCCTGCCATACCCTGCGATGCCCTGCCATACCCTGCGATGCTCTGCGATGCTCTGCCATACCCTGCGATACCCTGCCATACTCTGCCATACCCTGCGATGCTCTGCCATACCCTGCGATGCTCTGCCATACCCTGCGATGCTCTGCCATACCCTGCGATGCTCTGCCATACCCTGCGATGCTCTGCCATACCCTGCGATACCCTGCCATACCCTGCGATACTCTGCCATACCCTGCGATACTCTGCCATACCCTGCGATACTCTGCCATACCCTGCAATACCCTGCGATACTCTGCGATACTCTGCCATACCCTGCCATACCCGGCGATACCCGGCGATACTCTGCGATACTCTACCATACCCTGCGATACTCTGCAATACCCGGCGATACTCTGCGATACTCTACCATACCCTGCGATACTCTGCAATACCCGGCGATACTCTGCAATACCCTGCGATACTCTGCCATACCCTGCAATACCCAACAATACCCTGCGATACTCGCTACGATCAAAGCCAGGATCGTTTTTTTTTTTTTTTATTTCAGGCTTTCCAGCCTAGAGGTGAGATGTGGGGTCTTATTGACCCCATATCTCACTGTAATAGGAATAAAAGTGATCAAAAAATTTTTTGGGGGGGAAAAAAAGGGTCAAACTAAAATAAATAAAGTAAAATGAACAATAAATATATATATTTTTTTTTTAAAGCGTCCCTGTCCCCGTGTGCTCGCACGCAGAAGCGAACGCATACGTAAGTCCCGCCCACATATGAAAACGGTGTTCAAACCACACATGTGAGGTATCGCTGCGAACGTTAGAGCGAGAACAATAATTTTGGCCCTAGACCTCCTCTGTAACTCAAAACATGTAACCAGTAAAAATTTTTAAAGCGCCGCCTATAGGGATTTTTAAGTAGCGAAGTTTGGCGCCATTCCACGAGCGTGTGTAATTTTGAAGGGTGACATGTTAGGTATCTATTTACTCGGCGTAACTTCATCTTTCACATTATGTAAAAACATTGGGCTAAATTTACAGTTTTGTTTTTTGTAAAGCACAAAACATTTTTTTTCCCAAAAAAACGCGTTCGAAAAATTGCTGCGCAAGTACCGTGCTAGATAAAAAGTTGCAACGACCGCCATTGTATTCTCTAGGGTCTTTGCTAAAAAAACATATATAATGTTTTGGGGTTCTATGTAATTTTCTAGCGAATAAATGATGATTTTTACATGTAGGAGAGAAATGTCAGAATTGGCCTGGGTGCTCCAGAACGCCTGATGGTGCTCCCTGCATGTTGGGCCTCTGTATGTGGCCACGCTGTGTAAAAGTCTCACACATGTGGTATCGCCGTACTCAGGAGTAATAGCAGAATGTGTTTTGGGGTGTAATTTGTGGTATGCATATGCTGTGTGTGAGAAATAACCTGCTAATATGACAATTTTGTGAAAAAAAAAAAAAAATTTAAAAAAATCTTGATATTGCAAAGAATTGTGGGAAAAAATGACAACTTCAAAAAACTCACCATGCCTCTTTCCAAATACCTTGGAATGTCTTCTTTCCAAAAAGGGGTCATTTGGGGGGTATTTGTACTTTTATGGCATGTTAGGGTCTCAAGAAATGAGATAGGCCGTCAGTACTTCCGGTGTGATCAATTTTCAGATATTGGCACCATAGCTTGTGGACTCTATAACTTTCACAAAGACCAAATAATATACCCCAATTTGTACTTATTTTTACCAAAGATATGTAGCAGTATAAATTTTGGCCAAAATTTATCAAGAAAAATTACAAATTTGCTAAATTTTATAACAAAAACGAAGAAAAATTCATTTTTTTACTGAATTTTCAGTCATTTTTCTTTTATAGCGCAAAAAATAAAAAACCCAGAGGTGATTAAATACCACCAAAAGAAAGCTCTATTTGTGTGAAAAAAAGGACAAAAATTTCATATGGGTACAGTGTTGTATGAATGAGTAATTGTCATTCAAAGTGTGAGAGCACGAAAGCTGAAAATTGGTCTGGTTATTAAGGGTGTTTAAGTGCCCAGTGGTCAAGTGGTTAAAATAGGGTACAAAGACCACAATGTGTCTCTGCACTTCAAGCTGAAGCATGATATGGATGCATCCGGCCTACTTTTTTGGGGGGTTGAACAGATCCAACCCCATTGGAGAGGAATTAACCTAGTACGAGAGCTATCCAAACGCGAAACTCACTGGATATACTTAGTAGATGTCCTAGTACCAAAAGGCTTGAATGTCGAGCTTGACATCAACTGTTGTATAAGTGACACATAACACACTGATTCAGTGAACTAAGGTAAACCAGTGAAATAAACCACTCTCATGCATTCATTTATTTATTTATAGATTTTATTATATATATGTTTTTATCTATATATATATATATATATATATATATATATATATATTTATTGACCCCTCTCATGCATATATATATATTTATATATTTATCTATTTATTGACCCCTCTCATGCATATATTTATTTATTTATATATATGTATTTATTTATTTATGTATTTATTTATTTATTCATATGCTTTTAAACACATATGACCACATCCACATGTAGAAAAGGTCGTTTGCAAACAGTGGTTTTTAAAAGGGAGTTTTTAATAAGAGCCCCCCCCCCCCTTTTTTTGGAAAAGAAATTGATTAAAGGTCACTGACACAAAAGGTCACAGCGGTCATAGGAATCCGGTAAAAAAGTGTATATGGGGAATTGCTTCACCCCATCTTTATGTGTTACAGCTCAGGAGTAGTTTGATTGGTCTTATATATTTTATACGTATAGCACATGGTTTTATACATCCGAATAGTGGAATTTATGCATACGATTTTATATATAACGGACTATTATGGGTTTAGACGGTGTATAGATTTTATATGTATGAATTTCAGTGTTTCATTTTTTACCCATTTTTACTCATATTTTTTACTCATATATTTTTACTCATGTATTACACAATTTATATATATGTATATATGTATACATATGTTTATATCTCTATATATGGTTTGAAGCTGGTACAAAACATTATTTGAGATCGGACGTATATGCTCTATATATCTGAAGATTTTCTTAAATGACAATTTAGTATAACATCAACGTAGTTTTACCATCCCCTCATCTAATTTAAATTTAAATTTCTACTTATATATATGGGTAATTAATTTATTTATTTATTTATTTTTATGTAGCATTCAGTATTTTACCAGGATTATCTATTTATATTTTATGACAAATATTTTGTGTGGATTTTATAATTTTAATATTTGTCTCTATGGAGTTCACTGGAGTGTGGAATTACACACCAAATATATGGAGATATGAATATACATTGATTGGTGTATGGGGATGTTGGCATACCGGCAGAATCACTGACACTAGCATCGCTATGTATGCAAATATGGATGCAGACCAACACAATGATCCTAAAAGGTCCCACACTAGTAGAAACAAGCTACCCACTTCCGTATGGATTTGGATTGTGAAATATAAAAACAGAGCTAAATAAACCTTAATAATATGTATATTGCATGAACTTCGTAAAATGCATACAACAATGAAATAATTACAGCTTCAACACGCAGACTGAAACACACATATTTTCACATCAGCAACCATATATGGACATGCGATGTAAGGGTAAAAAGGCCGGCATTAATGTATGTATAGATATGCAAAAGCGTGACTTGTAAGTTTATTGCATTTTATTTTATTTGATTTTACATATATTATCATAAGGAATATCTTCATGTGAAACGGATGTGTATAGGCACTAAGGCAAATGCACTAAAGATATGATACATAAACAAAAGAAAACGTTATTGTTAACATTGAATGCAGACAGCGACTATGCATTGCATTGTATAGTGGGCTGTGAGTTCCCATTGGCCAGAGGTAGTGGCGATCAGACAACACAGAGCCCGGATTGGGCGCTGATCACTTATAAGCTTCACTTCCGGCGGCGAGGTCACACCCTCAGACGACGTCCGGAAGTGACGAAACGCGTCAGGGTCGTGACCTCGCAGGAAGTGACGCATGCGTTCCAGGGTGCGCTCCAGCCGCCAAGCGACCAGGAAGTAGAGGCACACACCATTCTACACATCGCTTCGGCGCCCGATTTCCGGCGGACGGACGGGGCAATCAGGCAGAGTGCACTCCAATATTTATTTATTACAAAGCTTGTTATCATTTGCATTTTGGTACGCAGATTTTAAAAAGGGGGGAATTGGATATTTAAATAAAGTTGTTTGCCAAACTGTAATACGCTATCTGCACTATTATTCTCTTCATATGTGTATGCTGGGTGGAGTGGATCCTCTCTAGTGCTTGCAGGAGGTGAAGAGGAGGCCGTGCAGAGGAGATAGCAATGACCTATGGCTTATGATTGAAATGCTCATATTGATCATATTTCTGGTGAGTGCATCCCCAAAGGGGAGTGTGTACGACACGCGGTGAAAATTGAATATCCGGTGGAAGGTGTATCACTCTATCTTTACGAATTTGGGCTCACTGCACCATTATGAACTTCATTCTGGGTCATCATGATTTTTAATGAACTTTTTTAACATAAAGGACTGTATTTTAGCGCTGCTGCAATATTTTAAAGGGACAAACACCTGTCTTTTATGATTTGGGGTTTACCTGGACTTTTAATATTGCCTTATTACCTGGACTTTTAATATTGCCTTATCACTGATTTTACTGTATTTTTATAGCAGCTGCTTTATTGATATTCTATAGCGATATTAGGTATTGATACGTGTGTTAATGAATTATACCTGAGTACGCTTAATCCAGGAGCGCGGAGTGATAGTCCCATAGGGTGGCATATTTTGAGGCACTATCCTTTTCCATTATGTGAGCAGACTGCATTTCCTTTTTAAAACATCTTCAGGATTATTATTATACAGGATTTATATAGTACCAACAGTTTGCACAGCGCTTTACAACGTTAGGACTGACAGTATTCAGTATTCAGTATTCTGAGGTGTATGATCATGTCTGTGTGAATACAAAAAGTCTGGCGCTAGGAGACCAGAACGAGGAGTCCCTCTAAAATAGTATGTGGTGCCATGTTGGAGACCATAAAGCAGCTGTGTGGAGGTTTTGCACCAGAAGCGGTGCTAGAGAATAATCCAAAATCAAACACCAGAAAAACAGACGACCGCTATAAACACAAAAAAAAATCTCTGATGGTGACAATGGTATTAAAAGCAAGAAGAAATTTATTGAAACAATGTTCTAAGATGATAATAAATCAATTGTTGTGGGGCTCTCCTCAGACAAATGGAAAATCAAGTCAGCGTAAACATCACTGTGTAAGTACCTTGTGCATGCTGTTGGCTGTGGTATAGTCGTGCCGGACAGTGCTCCGGTGGTCTAGCTGTGCTCCTTGTTTACAATGAGCAGAGTCCATTGGAGTCCATTGAACTCTGCTTATTGCAGAAGAGGAGCCCAGCTAGACCACCGCAGCACTGTCCTGTTGGCTGTTGTCCTGTTGGCTGTGGTATAGCCGACTTGACTTGATTTTCCATTTGTATGAGGAGGGCCCCACAACATTTGATTTATTATCATCTTAGAACATTGTTTCAATAAATGTATTCTTGCTTTTAATACCATTGGCACCATCAGAGATTGTTTTCAGTGTTTATAGCGGTCATCCGTTTTACTTCACAGGAGATTCCAATTAGCTCTTTTTTGTGTTTTATTTTGGATCATGTCTGTGTGTCTGCTGAGTGAACGATAAGCAGTAAAAAGTCATTTTATATATGCTACTATTTTTATTGTCATTAAGTCCATGTATTATATATTTGTATATACACAAGGGATGAAGGTGGACCTGTTAAAATAGAAGATCCCAATGCTGTAAAACCTGAAGGTTGGCTGGATGATGAATCTCACCTAATACTCGACTCAGAAGCTCATAAACCAAGTGACTGGTAAGAAGCCAGTGTTGACTTTCAACTTTTTTTAGAGTATTGGGTTTAGTCAAAGGGAAAAAGCCAAGTATGGCAACCCATTGAAACGTATCTTTCTCTTTTGTGACTTCCATAAAGTAAATTCTAATTGGCTGATGCTGATTACAGAATGTTGCACACCACAAATGCTCTCTATGCTGTCTTTTGGATGAGCCACATAATAAATCATGGGTTGATTTATGGATGTAATCAGTTTACATTGTATGAAAATGTTTGGTATCTCTTGGTGAACAGACTCTTTTTGTAGAACTAACCATTGTGGTTAGAAGCCCTAGAGAACTAAAGCCGGGTACACACTACTAGTTTAGAGGAGCCACCGTATTAACTATCCAATGTTAGTACAGGGATCACCCCTACTGTTCTATTGTGTTCAGACAGGGGGACGGCCCCCGCCAGAACACTCCGGTCAGTGCTCTTAGCCATTGGCTGAGAGTGCTGATCAGGGAGCTGCTCAGGAGACCTTTTTCGGTCATGCCCCTACGGCAGAAGCCGGCCGAACAGCTGCGGTACACATGGGCTTAATGTCAGAAGGTTTCTATTGAACTGACCAATGCGCTCGACATTTAGCCCATGTGTACTCTGCTTAAGGAAGAAAATGTACATTCCGTTGTCAGTCATGGCTCAGGCTTGGTTCACACCTATGCAGTTTGCTTTTAAACTGTTTCTGCAGTGCTTTTTTGCACGTGCGCTTTTGAAGCGTTTAGCATTCTTTATGCTTTTTTTTTTTTTTCAATTTGTTGTTGGGCATATAAAAAAAATGCAAAAACGCACTGCATGCTTTTTTACAGCTTCTCCATTGAAGTCTGTTAAACCAAAAACACACCATTTTGTGTTTAACCACTGTACGTGATTTTGTGCACGGGATCTGAGGTGGGCGTGTGTGCCGCTGGCGACCCCCGCCCGCTGTGATTGGACACAGTGGGAGCCAATGTCTGCCGGGACCCACCGATTGTTCTGAGGAGAGGCAGAACAGCGGTCTGCTTATGTAAACAAGGCAGATCGACGTTCTGCCTGAAGGGAAAATGGAGATCTTGTATTTCTGCTAAGCAGAAACACGGATCTCTGTTTTCCCCCTGTCAAAGCACTCCACCCACAGTTAGAAAGCACCCCCTAAAGACACACTTAACCCGTTGATTGTCCCTGATGTTAACCCCTTCCCTGTCAGTTTCATTACTACAGTGACAGTGCATTTTTTTTAGCACGACTTACTGTAATAATGCCACTGGTTCCCAAAAAGTGTCAAAAGTGTCAGTCAGGTGTCCGATTTGTCAGCTGCAATGTCGCAGTCCTGCTAAAAATCGATGATTGCCACCATTATTAGTAAAAAAATAAAAATTCCATAAACATATCCCACAGTTTATAGACACTATAACTTTTTTTGCGCAAACCAATCAATATACGCTTATTGGGATTTTTTTTACCAAAAATATGTAGCAGAATACACATTGATCTAAATTGATGAAGAAATTCGATTTTTTACAATTTTTATTGGATATATTTTATAGCAGAATTTAAAAAATATTGTTTTTTTTTTCTAAATTGTCAGGCTTTTTTGTTTATAGCGCAAAAAATTAAAACCGCAGAGGTAATCAAATACCACCAAAAGAAAGAAAGAAAGAAAAGAATTTTATTTGGGTACAGCATCACACGACCGCGCACTTGTCAGTTAAATAACGCAGTGCCGTATTGCAAAAAATGGGCTGGTTGGGAAGAGGGGTGAACCTTCCGGGGCTGAAGTAGTTAAAAAAGTCCCTGACCCTTTCCAAAAACACAGCAGCTGAAAAAAGCATAGATGTGAAGTGTCCCGCAGGAAATCATGTTAAATGGACTGTAGTGCTTTTCTGCAAAAAGCACCAAAAAAAAAAAAGCATAGGTCTGAAGCAGCCCTCTATGTGCATATTTCTCTGTCTGCTTTTTTTTTTTTTACACCACAATATTGCTTCTTTGGGGTTCTCATGTGAATTGTGATACCTTAGCTGCCTATTTTTTCAGATTTTAATGTGTTCTACGTCACAGACCTAAAACATGTACAGTATGTTAGCAAGTAAAGTCAGAACAAGGCAGGATTCCTATTTGTTACATATCAGGTAATCGGAAAGCAATGAAACCAGTCAGCCTAACAGCTAGAGAACAAGCATTTTCAGAAAAGATGATCAGTGGTAGTGCAATATTTTTCACAGGTTTCCTTCAAAGCTCATACGCAAAGGAGCTAATGTGTTTGCCTTTAATAGTGCTTAAAGAATTGTTAAAATGTTAAACTGTAAAATGGTCCAACTATTTATCCATGCTTAAGAATTACTATTACGTTAAGAGTACAAATTATCAGATGAACCGCACATACTGTGTTCTTCACCATTCTTCCAATATAAGCGTTATTTGACACATTCTGTATGATAACCTCTTGTTTGTACAAATTATCCAGAAAACAATAAAAATTGTGGAAAAATTAAAATAAAATAGTGCTTATAGCCTGAACTATTATTGCCATTCTTAAGAGTATGTTCATAAAATGGGCTACTAGGAAGTTGCCTGCACTTTGTAATAGGTAGCATCACACAAATCTTTGCATTACTTATGCCCCATACACACGGTCGGATTTTCCGGCGGAAAATGTCCTATCGGACCATGTTGGCGGAAATTCCGACCGTGTGTGTGCTCCATCTGAATTTCCGACGGAAAAAGTTTGAGATCCTGCTCTCAAATTTTCCGACAACAAAGTCCTATCGGACTTTTTCCGATCGTGTGTAGCGAATTCCGACGGACAAAGTGCCACGCATGCTCAGATCACATTACAAGACCAAAGCTATTGGCTACTAGCCTCTACATAGTCCCGTCGTACGCAACGAACGTCACCACGTTCAGAATGATCTGATTTTCCGACAACTTTGTCTGACCGTGTGTATGCAACACCAGTGTCGGACAAAATCCGTCGGAAAAAATCCGACGGATTTTGTGGTCGGAGTTTCCGACCGTGTGTACGGGACATTAGTTTCCTTAACCTGTATTTTTGGGTATGCTTATTATTGTCCAGATTTTTTCCCAAAATGTGCTTCTAGAACATTGTCTGCACTTTTACAAATATGTATCATGATAAAGACCTGAGCAGTACTTAATTGTATAACCCTGGAGTTCTGGGAATGCATTGCAAAGTAGACCATGTCTTAAATGCACATGTGTAAGAACCTTAAATGATCCAAAATGTCATTACCGGTAACTAGAAGGCTTAGAGTGAAACCAATATACCAGTTTTTAGGTATGTAGACTGCAGCCTGTGTATCTTGCTGCAAGAATAATCAGGATAGAACATAGGAAGTAGGTACCAATTTGTCTGTATGCATCAGATCTAACCTTCTGTAATCATAGGAGTAACTCCTTTTTGTTGTCAGGAATGATGACATGGATGGCGAATGGGAAGCCCCTCTGGTTCCAAACCCAAAGTGCAAAACTGCTTCTGGATGTGGGGAATGGAGTCCACCTCTTATAGACAATCCAAATTACAAGGGGAAATGGAAGCCCCCTATGATTGAGAACCCCAATTACCAGGTAATGATCAGTTCTAATAACATAAATAATACTAAAGATTATCACCTGGTGCCTCTACCCTTTTCCAAGACATTAAGAGATTTCTCCTCCCAGCTGCAGGTTTATTTAGCTTCCATCTAAATGGTTTAATAAAATTGGTACAAGTTTCTTCTTCACGGCAATACCTGTGCTACAGGTATTGTAATACTACTGTCTAAATATGCTGTCAGCAGGTGAATAGTCCCAGAGCAGTAGAAAGAGAGGAGTTATGATAATTTTGTCATAGTAACAGTGCCCAAGGGATACTCTACACCTGCTTAAAGAGACAACACAACTTTGTACCTAGGTGGTGAATCACTTAACAGATTATTACCTGGTTAGTAATCACACAGTACAGTGCCTTGCAAAAGTATTCACCCTCTTGGTGTTGTCCTGTTTTGATGCATTACAACCTGCAATTAAATCTAAATTGAATCTATTTTTGGGGGCTTTGTACCATGTGATGTATGCAACATGCCTACAACTTTGAGGGTGGAAAATACCTTTATTGTAGAACAAACAAAAAAATAAAAAAATCTTGAGTATGCATAGGTATTTACCCCCTTTGCTATGAAACCCCAAAATAAGATGTGGTCAGTTCAATTAACTTCAAAAGTCCCATACTTAGATGATTACATAACGTCCACCTGTGTGCAACCTTAATGTCACATTATTTTCTGAAAAGTCACAAAGTTTGCAGCACCAGTAAGCAATCAACATGAGGTCCAAGGGGCTCTCCAAACAGGTCAGATACAAAATTGTTGAGAGCTATAGATCAGAAAAAATATCCCAAACTGTGAACATCCCACAGAGCACCATTAAATACATTATCACAAAATAGAAAGAATAATGCACCACTACAAACCTATAAAGAGAAGGCCACACACTAAAACTCAGACTGGGCAAGAAGGACATTAATCAGAGATGCAACAAAAATGTCAATGGAGCTGCAAAGATCCAGACTGGAGATGGAGGTATCTGTTTATAGGACCAAAAAAAAGCAGTTACTTAAAAAGAAATAAGAATACTGTACATGTTTGGAGTTCACCAAACAGCATGTAAGTGACTCCCTAAACACATGTAAGAAGGTTCACTTGTCAAATAAAAACAAAACCTTTGAAGAAGACCCTCACTATAACGGGTCGAAACGCGTCAGGTTCATTTTACCCCTAATACTTGTAAAACTACATTGATGTAAAAGCTTTTTGTCTGTTAGTGTAAATCTGTTTTAAAAATTTCTGTATTGTTTTATCCATTTGGGACCCATGTCTCCTATTTTATCTTTACCCATATGTCACATGCGACATCTTTAACACAATAAAGATTCATATTTTTGAATACAACAATACCTCTCAGAGAACTTTTTTTCTAAACGCTGCCTAAAAACCCCACCAATTCCCTCCTGGGGGGACCCTTTCTTTTTTGTTTTTACATCCCAGGGGTGAGCAGCCAAATATCATCCCCAGTGAGTGTCTTTTTTCCTTTTTAGTCCACTTGTCAAATAAAACTAAAATTGAACTTTTTGGCCAACATTGGAAACACTATGTGTGGCCCAAGGAGAAGCAAGGATAGAGTTAGGGGACTATAGCGGTAAACGAAAAAACGAAAAAAAGTGGATAATACTTGCAACTTTTTGAATAAGAAATCATTTTTTATTTTTTTATTATTTACAAAATAGTTTATTACTGAACAATTAAACAATGAAGATCATAAATGACAAACATTCACATATATTACAAACATGGGTATCGTGGGGTGGGTCCTAAAGTCATATCCTGACCAATGCAATGGTGGAGGCGCATAGGGTCCGGGGATGACTAGGGGACCGTGGGAATAGGCAATAAAATATGAACTTAATAAAAAGGATCTACAGGAATTTGATAGATCCTGGGTACAAAGAGGCTGGTTGGAGAAAGCCGACCAACATGTTTCGCCACACTATGGCTTCTTCAGGGTCAGTTTGTACCGTGAAAAAGAGAGAGAAGATCTGAGAAATATGAAAACACAAGGAAAAATTATTATATAAAACAGTAAGTATGGTGAAAAAGAATAATTTATGTGTCACCACATCGCCACAAAACAGCCCACCCGTCCAATATACAACACTGCACTATGCTCAGCCCAGTAAGTTCACACCTGGAGTTTACAGAAGGCACATTCCCCAAAATGCTGGAGCAACCACCTAGTGCCGATGTGGCCAATTGTACTTGAGTCCCAAGTCCCAAGGAACTATCGAGGATCTATATAGAGCCTGGTAAGATAAGGTGGAAAAATGTGTGGCCCAACCCAACACTTCCCATCACTCTGAGAACACCACCCCCACAGTGCAACATGGTTGTACCAGCATGATGCTGTGGTGATGCTTTACATTAGCAGGGAGTGGAAAATAGGTCAGTAGTGAAGGAAGGATAGATGACACCAAATACAGGGCAATTCTTGAGGAAAACCTGTTTCTCCTTCCAGCAGGACAATGACCCAAAACATACTGCTAAAGCTACATTGGAATGGTTTAAATTAAACATTTATAGTAAATATCTTAGAATGGCCCAGACCTCAATCCATTTGAGAATGTGCATGACCAGATGATTTTTGTAAATCAACACAACCCATCTAAATTGAAGGAGCTGAAGCAGCTTTGCTTTGAAGAATGGGGAAAATCCCAGTGGCTAAATGTGCTAATGGAGACATACTCCAGCTGTAATTGCAACAAATTATTTCTGTACAAAGTAGTGACTTTTGAGATGAGGGATGGGTGAATACTTAGGCACACTTAACATTCCTGTTTTATTTGGGCTTAATTATTGTTTGTGTCACAATAAAACGGTATTCTGCACCTTCAAAGTTGTAGGCATGTTGTGTACATCATATGGTACAAAACCCCCCCAATTTTTTTTAATTCCAGGTTATAATGCAACAAAACAGTAAAAAAACACCAATGGGGTAAATACTTTTGCGAGCCATTGCATATGACCATTAGAATTTGTTGCTGCTTTTAATAATAATATTGTCTTTTTACAGGGTATTTGGAAACCACATAAAATTCCTAACCCATACTACTTTGAGGACCTTAACCCTTTTAAAATGACAACGTTTAGTGCTGTTGGGTTGGAACTGTGGTCAATGACTCCTGACATCTACTTTGACAACTTCATAATCTGCTCTGACAAGGAAGTGGCTGACCGTTGGGCCTCTGATAGCTGGGGACTGAAGAAACTGGCAGCCAGTGCTAATGAGGTACTTTTACAACAAAAGTTACTTGAGGAAGTACATTCATGCATAGCGGTGTATGGTTATTTCTGCTTAATAAAACACACTGTATGGGCAGAAAAACAATCCTATAAACATTGCACCAAACATCGTTTGTACATGCCAAATGTCCCTTTTTGACTCTGTTGTCAATGCTTGTATAGATATGAAGTGTGAAGGTTCCCTATAGTGTCATAATTCTATTAATAATACAGTAATGATTATAGATGCATAACGTTTTAATGTTTCAGTTTAGCTGAGAGCAGTTACTAGCAATAGAGGGGGCTTTTGGGACTTTAAATGAGACGCATGGTAACATGCATCTCCATCCCTATTCAAGTACATAGAGAAAGAGGGTTGGGACTTTAAATGAGGTGTCTATATTGTGGCTAATCGAAGGAGTCAAAGTGAAACATTAACAAGTATTTATTTGTTTGCCATGATTGAGTAGGTACATGGCAGACAATACACAATACATGCAATAATGGCACATAATATAACAAATCATGTATCCAAAACATGTACATGTTAAAAACATGAATAGAATATACAATATACAATAATATTGTCCTCAATAATAAAAAATCATTATAATATAACAGTTATAATCCACGGCCTTGCCTGAATCCAAAGACCATATGAGTATGTATGCATTGCATCTAGGTTAGGACCGACGCGTTTCATGGGATTTATCCAATCGTCAGGGGCGGATACATGATACATCTATAAAAAGAGGTAAGTATGTCAAAATCAACCATTCATAGACAAAAATGGAAAAGAATGAATATACATACAGGGAGGATGAGATGGTCATCCCTGTAAGACTCGCATATCTGCTTAGTGGTTGATTTTGACATACTTACCTCTTTTTATAGATGTATCATGCATCCGCCCCTGATGATTGGATAAATCCCATGAAACACGTCGGGCCTAACCTAGATGCAATGCATACATACTTACATACATGGGGTCCCCGACTTACAAACGCCCGACCTACGAACACTACGCAGAACGGCATTAGACGGAACATCGGAAATGTCAGTTTTTGTCGGTCTGCACATGCGTGGCCGACTTACGAACATTTCCGACTTCCGTACGGGCGGGCAGTCCCTAACGAGTTCGTAATCGGGGACCCCCTGTAGTCTTTGGATTCAGGCAATGCTGTGGATTATAACTGTTATATTATAACTATTTTTTATTATTGAGGACAATATTATTGTATATTGTATAATCTATTCATGTTTTTAACATGTAAATGTTTTGGATACATGATTTGTTATATTATGTGCCATTATTGCATGTATTGTCTGCCATGTACCTACTCAATCATGGCAAACAATTAAATACTTGTTTATGTTTTATTTTGACTCCTTCGATTAGCCACAATATAGACACCTCATTTAAAGTCCGCGACCCTCTTTCTCTATGAGAGCAGTTACTAAAACCTTCATCTGATCAACGTTATCTGTGAGTGAAAAGGCGTACAATACTTTGTCAATGGTCAGGGTGATTTTAGATGTTGTCTATTAGGCAGTTGTATTTTAAGACCATACTGTATGATGATTGAAAGGATTGAGAAGTAGCAGAGGTGTGCAAGCTTTGAAACTTTATTAGAAATCTCTTTGAGTCCACAAAAAGGCACTTATGTAGTACATTGTAGATCCTTTTTAGAGATGCAGAATGGGAACTCAACAACTGAGGCTATAGACAGTGGTATTTTCTTGGTATTTTAATGTTTTAGTGGTTATAATGTTTACATGAGGGGAGAGCACAGTTTGATGCTACACCATTATTGTCTAATCAGCAGGATGGATGGGTTATTCACCAAGCTTTATTAGGTATTACCTAAAGCCCAACTCAGGGTAAAACTTTTTTTTTTTTAGTTTTGGTTAGAGTGGGTAAAGGTTTGATCCTCTGTTAGGTGTTTATTATTTTCACATTTCCTGGTAGGATTTTCCCTTACATAGTGACGTGAATGGGACCACATCACAACTAAAGGCTAAACATTTTTTTACCTTAATGCATTCCTTGAATTAAGGTAAAACATCTTTAGGTAAAATTATTGCAATTACATGAGCAAGGGGACAAGGATTTTGATATCTGTCTACAAAGTGAATGCCTTTACTTTAATTCCAAGAAATAAAAATTTGAAATTGTTAGAGTCACATAAGGCTGCTTAGTGAATAGGACAGGTAATCTTTATCCATAAATTACCTATTTACAATATATCAAAAATCGTTTTCCTTTTAGTGTCAAGGGCCTATGCCTTCTTAGTGGTTATTTTTGGGGTACATAAATGGCATTTAGAACAAATTTACAAAATTTATTTGTACAATTATTTTACAATTTTACAATTATTATTTGTTATTTATTTTTAATTTTTTTGTTCGTAAACAAAGAAATCATAAATCCAGTGTTTGAATAACATAGGAAGCGTTGATCTTATGTGTCCAGTAAGACATGGTATGTATCCACCATCACAGACATGGAAGGTAGAAGCAAGGACCTGCAGGCTGATGAAGCTTTCCTGTTCTAATCTAGTATAAAGTTCATACCAGTTCAGCTGCTTGCACTAGAAGATGATTTCTCCAGTACTCTGCAGTTAATGGATTATTCTGTTTCTCTCCAGCCAGGCATGATAAACCAGCTTCTTGCTGCTGCTGATGAGAGGCCGTGGCTTTGGGGTTTGTACTTGCTGACAGCTGCTCTGCCTGTAGGATTACTGGTCTTATTTTGCTGGCCCAGAAAGGTGAGAATGATCAGAAAATTGGGACACGAGCATATAAAAAAGTATTTAGCGCCATTAACGTTCTTCTCTTGGTCTTTTTGTCTCTTACCTATATTAATGGAGTCTGACTGGTATAAATTGTATCAGTATTGGTTTTATTTGAAATGTACACCTATAGTGTGAAAAGCTATTGCACTTTCGCAGTCTATAAATCATTGTTCTAGCTTCCGACATGACACCTGCAAGTAAATACATCTTGTAGCTGTTGGCCAGGAGCTAATAACAGTGCAGGGGAAACTGGAAACTTGATTTGTGATAATTCTGTTCTGAAAATGGGTTCACAGCTGTTGCAAATATGGCATAGAGTTCACAAAGTAGTGTAAAAAACATATCACACATCACGAAAACTTCATGATGTGACTCATAAGATTTTTAGGATACTGTATTAGATCAGGTAGATACTTCTCTCTTCGTCTGTAAAGCTTGCTAAGTGAATACAGTGTACCTTGTAGTATATCATCTGTTACATTTTGATTTCTCAAATCTCCAATGCATGGCTATGTGGACCTGTTCCTGCAGGATCTAGGTTTCATGTTATCTTCACCCTAGCTACCTCACCCCAACTAATGCCGCGTACACACGATTGGAATTCTCGTCGGAAAAAGCTCTGACGGTTTTCCAGACGGAATTCCGCTCAAACTGTCTTGCCTACACACGGTCATACCAAATTCCAACTGTCAAGAACGCGATGACGTACAACACTACAACGAGCCGAGTTCAATGCTTCCGAGCATGCGTCAAATTGTTTCCGAGCATGCGTAGGAATTTTGTGCGTCAGAATTGCTACAGACGATCGGAATTTCCTGATAGAAACCTTTTCCGTTGGAAAAATTGAGAAAATGCTCTAAATTTTTTGCTGTTGGAAATTCGGCCAGCAAAATTCCGATGGAGCCTACACACGGTTGCATTTTCCAATGAAAAGCTATCATCGGTCTTTTTCTGGCCGGAATTCCAATCGTGTGTACGCGGCATAAGAATGTGCTTATGTTGATGGTGAGCAGATAACTTGTGTTCAACATCTTTAATTATGGATGTCCAGTCCTGCCTCCCTCTGATTCCTGAGACTCTGAGTTGATACAAATTACTTATAGAACTTAATACAGTCTAATGTGAACACTTACAGTCTTGACATTTATGGGATTAACTTTAAAAGCTTTAGAGAGCATGCTGCAAAGGTGGTGGAAGTCATGAAGATAACAGTGACCCCTTCAGTGGCCCCATGGCCCTTGTGTAATGTATCTTATATATTGTAGCCTTATTAGTGGTAAAATGTGGTAGTTCTAGTAGGTCTTTATTAACGGGAAACAACATAATATAAGGTAGAATTCTCTATTGACAATAGAGTATGTTTCTAGTGATTGCAGAATTGAAATATAGAAACATCCAGTAGGCAAAGGAAGTCCTAAAAGTTGTACATCAGAGGAAAACCCTGTGAGGAGGTGCATGACAGCCACAGCCCAGGCTCCAAGTAGGCCACGCTCTATCCCAGTGCATTTCACTCTGCCCCCAGAGCTTAAAGTGATTGTAAAGGTAATTTTTACTGGAATTGCACAGAGTGGCCTCGAACCTCCTCTTTTCAGGTCTCCCTCCGGCGCTCCTGGTCCCTCTCCTCTGTCCAGTACCCCCCATTGGTAGGGGCTTCCTAAGGGAGCACTCATGCTTGCTCACACCTGAGACCCTCTGCTGTGTCCATTAACACAAACAGGGATACTCGCCCCGCCCCCCGATCCCTTGTCATTGGCTTTGATTGACAGCATGGGGAGCCAATGGCCCCCAGTGCCCCAGCAAAGCCAGCGAGACCTGAAAGTGAGGGGAGAGAAGAACTGCAGACATGCATAGCGCTGGATCAAATGAGGGCTCAGGTAAATTAAAGGGGGGGGGGATGCTAACACCTTAACAGTTTTTACCTTAATGCAAGCAATGCATTAAGGTAAAAAAAGTTTAGGCTTTACAACTACTTTAATGCTGGGTATGATCCCCATGATTGAACTTCAGGAGCGAAGTGAAACACGTTGTGGGATGTGGCTTGGTTGGAGCTTGGGCTGAGGCTGTCATACACCTTCTCACAGGGTTTTGCTGTAATAAGTGACTTTTAGGACTTCCTTTCCCTACTGAATGTTTTGAGCTGGGACAAGCTCTGTCCTTGGCGGTTTGTCATGCAAAAGGACCTGGTGGAACCGTGTTTTGTTGTGGGTCACAGTGAAATTTAGAAACCACACACAGAGCCAAAGAGGAAACACTGCAATGAAACAAACGCATAATTACTTGCTTGTTATTTTAGAAAATTGAAGAAGAAGAGGATGCAGATTTCTCAATGAGTGATTTTATAGAATCTGATGAAAATGATTTTGAGCTCCAGAAAGATCTCACGAAGGAGAACCAGCAAAATTCGGAGGGTGCCACATCAGAAACTCAGTATGACAAAGGTAATTCGACTTCATGGTGAGGAAGGTGGCTCTGATTTTAGAACAACGGGGTAGTCTTGATATGGCATAGAACTACTGGACATTATTATCAGAGGGATCAGGTGGATCTGGGTGTGGTGATCCTGTTTCCCCACCCTGTGAAGACAAACAGCAATTTCCAGGCAATTTGAGCTGCTTTCATCCAGCTTTGGGTAGCATTAGCGACCGAACAGTTCAATGCAACTGACAGCAAACATTTTCTCTTGGAGCCCTGAAATAATAGAAATTTTGTGTGTTCTCTTCATGCATTTAGCTGTAGCGATCAAAAGCGTGACTGTATATATTTTTCTCATACAAGCTCGTACCATTTTCATTTAACCAGTACAATATTGGTCTGAAAATACAATGCAAATATAATATATTACATCACTTCCGAAATTTTTATTCTGTCATATGAGATTTTTCATAACTTAAGCAAACTCTTCATTTTTGAAATGGAGATTAGCATGCAAAAAAATTCGTCCAATAATCTCATTGTGTGTACCAGGCTTTAGGGTGGTGATTACCTATCCTGCTGGTTAGCACTTACTGACGTTTTGATCGTGTCCACCTTAGAACAACAGACTATCAACCATCCTAAAACATTTTTTAGATCTGTCACCAATCTTCCTATTCTGTCCTCACAGAACACACAGTGCATTGACATCCATGCATTGTGGTGTGCTATAGCACAGGTGCATTCTTTTTTAACTTTGTATGATGCTATTTATTCTAAAGTGTGAATCATTTCTTATTTCCTTTTAACCTTGGAAGACAGGAAACACCGGTAACTGTACCAATACACAGCCTAATTGTTGAAGATCTTGCAAGAAATCTTTTTTATGCAGTGAGTGGCAAGCCTAATGTTATTGTAGTGATGTCAGATCAGATCAAAATGAATCAATTGAAAATTAAGATACTAATTTTATTTTTTCAGTTTTAGCTAGAGCAGTGTAAAGCAAGAACCTCTGTCAGGGTTCATGCTGCCTATGGCCCATTTAGCATGTTATGGACCTCCCAACACAGATATACTGCAGCAGGGCGGCCCTTCTGCGCAAAATACCTGTACGTGATTTTGTGCACTGGGTCTAGGACACGTATGCCACCGGCGGTCTGCTCCCACCCCCGGGGCACACCGATCATTCTCCGATCATTCTCCGATCATTCTCCGATCGTTCTCAGGAGAGACAGAATGGCAGTCTGCCTATGTAAACAAGGCAGACCGCCGTTTTGTGAGAGGGAAAGATGAAGATCTTGTGTTCCTCCTAAGCAGGAACACGGATCTCTGTCTTCCCCCAGTCAAAGCATCCCCCACACAGATAGAAAGCACTACCAAGGAGCACATTTAACTCTTTGATTGCCTCTGGTGTTAACCTATTCCCTGCCAGTGTAATTAGTACAGTGACAATGCATTTTTTTTTATCACTGATCTTTGTATTAGTGTCACTGGTCCCCAAAAAGTGTCAGTTAATGTCAGACTTGTCTGCCACAATGTCGCAGTCCCCTAAAAATCGCTGATTGCTGCCATTACTAGTAAAAAAGAAACAAATAAATACAAATTCTGTAAATATATCCCATAGTTTGTAGATGCTATAACTTTAGCGCAAACCAATCAATGTGCGTGTATTGGATTTTTTTTTATTAAAAATATATAGCAGAATACATATTGGCCTAAATTGATGAAGAAATGTGATTTTTTTTAATTTTTTAATTTTATTTATTTATATGTTTTATAGCATAAAGTAAAAAATATTGTTTATTTTCAAAATTCCCGATCCTTTTTTGTTTCTAGCGCAAAAAATAAAACCTGTAGAGATGATCAAATGCCACCAAAATAAAGTTCTATTTGTGGGAAAACAGGAAACAGGAAAAAGGACATCAATTTTATTTGGGTACCGCATTGCACAACCACGCAATTGTCAGTTAAAATAACGTAGTGCCGTATCGCAAAAAAAAATGGCCTGGTCATTATTATGATTTATTATTATTACTATACAGGATTTATATAGCGCCAACAGTTTACGCAGCACTTTGCAACGTGGTCATGAAAGGGGTGAACCTTCCGGGGCTGAAGTGGAGATTTTCCAAATTTCCTGTCTTGGTAACCACACTGGAAGTTTAGGGGAATCTTTCAAATAAGGACACAACAGTAAAACCTGACAGCAATACCAACCCTTCTCCACTGTGTCCTTTTATTTGGGAGGTTCTTCTTGCTTCCTGTTCCAGAAAGTGATAGAAAATCTCACTAACTGGTTTATAGACAGCAATAAAAGCCAAGGTTCTAACCCTTCTCATTCTACAAAAAATACTTTGGTCTGTGTAATAGAGGCAGCATAAAGCATATAAGTTGTTCCTTAAATAAAGCTGCATGTCTCATTCCAAACATAAATTGTCCTATTTTAGAGGCTGAAGAAGATGAAAGGATGGAACAAGAGGAGGAAGATGAAGAGTTCAGTCAAGAAGAAGAGGAAATTGGTGATATAGTAGATCAGTCTTCAGATGATGAGGTAAGTGACCAGCACATGTCAAAAATCTTTCTACATAGATAGTTTATATTTAATTAGGTGTGCATAAATATAATGTACAGTTTGTCATTAGTAAATGGATAAAATGGTGCTGAAATAAAATGTGTATCCCATACACATCCACGTGACATACTCCAAGGATTCAGCACCTTTCCTGGGAGAAACAGAGGTGGCCATTGCTGATTTTTCATTCTACTTATGCTGGTTTGTCATGCTGCTGATCTAGCTTCAACATTTTAAGTCACTAACCTAGAGAAACATATGCAGATAAAGACGTTTGACTTTTTTCTGACTTTTCTGATCTACATACTTGATCGGGGTCAGTAACTATGAAAACATTGAAGTTCGGGGGTCAACATAATAGCCAAGTGTTTCTAGAAAGGGGGCCAGCAATGACATCCTCCATATTTCTCTTAAGAAAGTTTTACTTTAACCCTGTGACAGTCTTGACCTTTCTATACTGTTTAGGATGAATGAATGAGATTGTGATGTCATCAACATGTCTCTCTGCCTTAGCCAATCAGAGGAAGCTGTGTATTCATTCATAGAATACAACGCTTCCTGTGAAGGGCTGAGCTCAGCTCAACTCGATTTTCTTCCAGATGTGGGACATGAAGTTATCATCTCACTGCAGAAACACAGTGCTGTATACTGTATTTAGCTGAGGCTACAGTTAAGGCCCCATGCACACGAGACACTGTTAAACGCGCGTTCAGAGGCAGTTGGACACTTTTTTCAACTGCCCCTGAACGCATGCAATATTATCCTATGTGTCCATGTACACAGTCTCGTTTTTTCCCGTTTTTATGCAGTTGCGTTTAACCTCGTTTTTCCAGAAGCAAATAAATGGGTTCAGACACTTTACTTTTCCACGTTTCAGAAGTTTTTATACTTAGTGAATAGTTGGTTTGGACCAGCTTGGTCTAAATTAGGGGTCTCAAACTGGCGGCCCTTCAGCATTTGTGAAACCACAAGTCTCATGGGGAATTGCAAGGTTGACAGTTACAAGCATGACGCCCACAGGCAGAGGCATGACTTGTAGTTTCGCAGCAGCTGGAGGGCTGCCAGTTTGAGACCACTGGCTAAAGCAACTATTTAAACTTCACTAAGAGCTGGCGATCAGGTTTAAAGTGTAACGAAATCCTCCTGTCCTTTTCAGCCAAGGAAGTTGCCATCTTAGCCTCTGTTTGACCTGCAACATCCATGGTACTGCACATGTGATCAGTTATGACACCAGCCATTTAATGGTTTCACAGTTTGGTTGAGCACAAGCAAATGTGACAGTTAGCATTCCCGGAATGTAACAGCTGTTTGAAACCGTTAAATCGATGGGTTTACTTCCTATTTTATTTAAAGCCAGTTATAGGTCATTTGATGCCATTTAGTTACTTTTTGGGGAAATGACTTTCTAACCAAGACATTTATTACTCTGACATTACAGAATCCACTTAGATCCAGTGTTATTTGTACACCTAATTATTTAATGATGGTGTACAAAGTGCATTCAATGAAGCCTGTCACAAGAGTACTGCTATTGTGGACCTCATTCTAAAATTGTAGTTGCCAGGTTGCCATGCTGATGCTTTGGTTTTACTACTTTACCAGCGTGACAGCTAGGCAACTAGCATTTTCAGAGAGGGAGAGGGCTCTGCCAGCATCTAGATTTCACTTACACCTGGTTTCCTTAAAGCTCATTTGGGAGCCCCCAGGTAAACAACCGTCAATAAGAAATGGAATAAAAATAAAAGCAATAACCAGAATCCAGTGATTACCAGCACCTTCTGGAAATGGTTGGATGCCAAGGTTTAGGATATTTTTTCTTCTCTTGAGGCCCGTTCACATTACATGCAGCGCAGCACTTTTTTTTTTTTTTTGTTGCATCAAAAACGCATGGGAAAGTAAATTATATGGGTTCTAATGGCATAGTTCACAACAGTGCAGTGTGTTCCAGTGCTTTTCAGTTCCAGAAAAAAAAGTACAACATGCTGCTTTTTTTCCTGCACAGGACTGTACTGGAACGTGGTAAAAAGCATCAAAAATGCATAAAAAAACTACACAGAACCCCAGTACAGTGGAGAAAAAAAAAAGAAGAAAAAAATCACCTGTAATGGATCTGGAAACACGTTGAAAACATGTGTGCAGAAATGCATACAGAACGTATCTGGAAGACGGTTTTGTGGTGTGAATGGGCACTTAAAGCGGAGTTCCACCCAAAAATGGAACTTCCGCTTTAAGTGAAGGTGACCCCCTGACATGCCACATTTGGCATGTCATTTTTGTTGGGGGGGGGGGATGAGCGGATACCCTCTTTTTAGGGGCATCCAGCTCCCACTTCCTCCCGGGGCTCCGTGGCACTGGAAGGAAGTTCACCTCTACCCCCTCCCTCCCTGCAATCTTCTCGGACACGTCACAGGTCCCAGAAAATTGCCCGGCCAAATGACATCACGCAGTGCAGCTCGCGTCTGCCCCGCTGTGAAGCCACAGCCGGGCACCCACAGTCACAATGCTGACGCAGAGGAGAGGAGCGGGGCTTCGTTCGCCCGCATCGCTGGACCGTGGGACAGGTGAGTGTCCGATTATTAAAAGTCAGCAGCTACACTTTTTGTAGCTGCTGACTTTTATATGGGTGGAACTCCGCTTTAATATTTTATTTTGTTAATGCTGCTAGCTGGCATCATGGACTTTCTGAAAGACTCCTAGCAAGTTGCTTAGCACTGCTGTTATGATCTGTGTTCATCATCCCCAGACTGGAGCTGAAGGTTGCTTTATGGCTTGTTCCCACCAGCAGCTGCAATGAACGCATATCCATGTGCACTAGAAAGAACAGTACCATGCTCCAGAATAGTGTTGGGCTGTTTGGCTACGTTCGGGGGACACCCGAATTTGCAGGGTGCTCGGCGTGTATTTGCCCTGTCGAAAGGCCTTTAATGCACTGTGTGCTGCACAGTGTATTCTGCACCCTGATTGAGCAAAGCTTTGCAGGCAGACTAGGCACTATATTTAAAGTAATTTTTCATTTTTATTGTTGCACTTTAAGGATCATTAAAATCACTGCTCCTGAAAAAACTATTGTTTTTTTTTTTTAAAATGTGCATTGATAAATGCCAATATAAAAATATTTTGCGCTCACCCAAAAAACAAAGTGTATATAGTTGAAGGTGCTGCTACTTATTAAGTCCAAATGAATGACTAACTAAATATGTAAAAAATATAAGTTCACAACCTATTAAATCCTCTATGACAGGGATATGCAATTAGTGGACCTCCAGCTGTTGCAGAACTACAAGTCCCATGAGGCATAGCAAGACTCTGACAGCCACAAGCATGACACCTAGTGGTAGAGGCATGATGGGACTTGTAGTTTTGCAACAGCTGGAGGTCCGCTAATTGCATATCCCTGATCTATGATATAAACCAATACCATACAATACATATGAAAAGATCTCAGAGTATAAAATCAATAAATCCACATTGAGTCCTTAACCACTTGCTGCCTGCCCGCCATCAAATAACGGAGGGACGGTGTGGCTCTTGCTCTGGGTGGACATCATATGACGGCGCACCAGAGCGGCTGCTCTCGTGGGGCCACGCCATGTTGCTAGGACACGGTGTGACCCCGATCTCTGTAAAGAGCCGCTAACGTGGCTCTTTAACCATGTGATCGGCTGTGTCCAATCACATGTAAACATGGAAGTGCCGTAAATAGGCTCTCCTCGCCTCACTCTGACAGAGTGTGGGGCGAGGAGAGCCGATCAGCAGCATGTCCTCGCAGGGGAGAACAGGGAAAGTAATTAGGGCACTGATCATCAATGCCCTGATTACAGGAAAGCTGCAGCAGTGCCACCAATCAGTGCCCATCAGTGAGAGAAATCCATGAGCATTACTGGTGCCAGTCAGTGCTGCCTTTTAGTGCCCATCAGTGCCACCTATCAGTGCCCACCAGCGCCACCTATCAGTGCTCATAAGTGCCATTTCATCAGTGCCCATCAGTGCCGCCTCATCAGCGAAGGAGAAAAATTACTTATTTACAAAATGTACTGACAGAAACTAAGAAAAACTTTTTTTTTCTTCAAAATTTTGTCTAAAAGAAAAAACCCAGCAGTGATTAAATACCACCAAAAGAAAGCTCTATTTGTGTATCCGTGTGTCCTTGATTTCTATACAGTGGAACTTTGGATTATGAGCAGAATCCGTTCCAGGAGAATGCTCTTAATCCAAAGTACTCGCATATCAAAGCGAGTTTCCCCATTAAAGTCAATGGAAACTAAAATTATTTGTTCCGCATTGACTTCAAAGGCATGCAATACTGCATGCGGCCAAAGGTGGGGGGGGGCGCCGTAGAGCCTCGGAAATGGCCGGCAAGACCCGAGGACACCTCGGCTGACCTTGGCAAACCTCGGAAAGACTCCATTCCCGAGGTTTGCCGAGGTCAGCCGAGCTGTCCTATGGCCTTTCCGTGCATTTCCGAACAACGCTGATTGGCGCCGCTCGGCTCTGTCGCTCTGTCGCCCCCACCTCAGGCCAAACACGGTACTGCACACGCTTTGACCTGAATCATGCTCGTTTTGCGAGACTCGCAAATCGAGTTATGATTTTTAAAAATACAGTGCTCGTATTGCGAAACGCTCGTTAACCGAGTTACTCGCAATCTGAGGTTCCACTGTACTAAACATCCCCCTATAGATTCTCTGAAGCATAGAGGATTAAAGAAGGAAGAGGCTAAATGGTGCAGTACTTTAAAAGCAACATTTATTTAAAAGTATCTATGCACTTACTTGTAACAACAACGATAGGAAGCAAGCAAATAAACAGCCATGGACCTCGTCTGCAGGCTGATGCGTAGTGATTGATACATGTCTCTTCAGGGCAGTACCTGGACCCCATACCCCTTTTATGGCCAATTACATGCTTATAAACCTTCAAAATGGGCACTTTTGATTTCTCATGTTCCGCTTCCATAGACTTCAATGGAGTTTGCTGTTCGGGGCAGAACTTTTCCAATGTTTGGGAGTTCTGCTGCAGCTCATCTCTACACCAGAATTGCACGATTACTTTTTTCATGTTAGAACTTTATTGAAATCTCACAAGTCACTGCAGCAGTATTGCAATGAGGAGGGTAACATTGCAAAATGCTACACTAAAAAAAAATTAAGCAGTGGTGTAAACAGACTTAATAGCAAACAAGGCAAATTGCCTTGTGTTTGTGTTGGGACTGCAAGGTTGCCTAGCACAGGCCAACATATTTGGTGTGAATGAACTCCAATGAGTTGATTCTAGGTGCAAACCCGGCATGTAAACGTGGCTAAACGGACGTTTTTAGATGTCGGTTTCTAGCTGTCAAAGTGAATCGTTCAGGAGAGGTTAAACAACGTCCCGTGTACATGAAGCCTAAAACTGAACACTGCTGGATTCACAGAGAGAGCAGGCCACTTTTTGTTAAAGTCCTTCTCAATCGGGTACAAGACTTGTAGTCACATGGGAGGTATAAAAGAGTGTGTCAAGGTTTTTTCAGTTTTCTCAGTCTTCAAAAGGGAAGACCACAAATAACAGTGCACCAGAAAAGGTCTTGGAAGTCTTATGCCGCGTACGAACGGTCGGAATTTCCGATGGAAACAGTCCGATGGGAGCTCTTCAACGGATTTTCTGACCGTGTGTATGCCCATCGGTCTTTTTCTGTCGGAATTTCTGACGGACTTTGGATTTTCCGATTGTGTGTATGCAATTCCGACACGCAAAATTCCGACGCATGCTCGGAAACAATTCGACGCATGCTCGGAAGCATTAAACTTCCCTTTTATAGTGCTGTCGAACGTGTTTTATGCCGCTGTGTTACAGACTGTCGGAATTTGGTGTGACCGTGTGTAGGCAAGACAGTTTGAGCGAAATTCCGTCGGAATTTCGACGGGAAAACCATCAGAGCTTTTTCCGACGAGAATTTCGACCGTGTGTACGCGGCATTACAGTGCCTTGAAAAATTATTCATACGCCTTGAAATTCTCTAAATTTTGTCATGCTACAACTAAAAACATAAATGTATTTTATTGGGATTTTATATGATAGACCAAAACAATGTGGCAAATAATTGTGAAGTGGAAGGAAAAAGATAAATGGTTTTAATTTTTTTTTATAAATATGTGAAAAGTGTGGGTGCATTTGTATTCAGCCCCCCCTGAGTCAATACTTTGTAGAACCACCTTTTGCTGCAATTACAGGTGCAAGTCTTTTTGGGGATGTCTCTACAAGCTGTGCACATATGCAGAGTGACATTTTTGCCCATTCTTCCTTGCAAAATAGCTCAAGCTCTGTCAGATTGGATAGGGAGCACCTGTGAACCATCTTGCCACAGATTCTCAGTTGGATTTAGGTCTGGACTTTGACTGAGCCATTCCAGCACATGAATAGGCTTTGATCTAAACCATTCCATCGTAGCTCTGGCTGTATGTTTAGGGTCGTTGTCCTGCTGGAAGGTGAACATCCGCCCTTTTGCAGACTAACAGGTTTTCTTCTAAAATTGCCCTGTATTTGGCTCCATCCATCTTCCCATCAACTCTGACCAGCTTCCCTGTCCCCGCTGAAGAAAAGCATCCCAACAACATGATGCTGCCACCACCATGTTTCACGGTGGGGATGGTGTGTTCAGGGTGATGTGCAGTTTTAGTTTTCCACCACACAGTGTTTTGCTACTGACCAGAGCACCTTCTTCCACATGTTTGGTGTCCCCCACATGGCTTCTCGCAAACTGAAAACAGGACTTCTTATGGCTTTCTTTCAACAATGGTTTTCTTCTTGCCACTCTTCTATAAAGGCCAGATTTGTGGAGTGCACAACTAATAGTTGTCCTGTGGACAGATTCTCCCACCTAAACTGTGGTTCTCTGTAGCTCCTCCAGAGTTACCATAGGCCTCTTGGCTGCTTCTCTGATGAATGCTCTCCTTGTCCATCCTGTCAGTTTAGGTGGAAGGCCATGTCTTGGTAGGTTTTCAGTTGTGCCAGATGGATTGAACAGTGATCTGTGAGATGTTCAAAGCTTTTTTTTATAACCTAACCCTGCTTTAAACTTCTCCACTACTTTATGCCTGACCTGTCTGGTGTGTTCCTTGGCCTTCATGATGCTGTTTGTTCACTAATGTTCTCTAACAAACCTCTGAGGGCTTCACAGAACAGCTGTATTTATACTAAGATTAAATTACACACAGGTGGACTCTATTTACTGATTAGGGGACTTCTTAAGGCAATTGATTCCACTAGATTTTAGTTAGGGGTATCAGAGTAAAGGGACTGAATACAAATGCATGCAACTTTTCAGATTTTTATTTGTAAAAAATGTTAAAAATCGTTTATCATTTTCCTTCCACTTCACAATTATGTGCCACTTTGTGTTCATCTATCACATAAAATCCCAATAAAATACATTTACAATTTTGGTTGTAACATGACAAAATGTGGAAAATTTCAAGGGGTATGAATACTTTTTCAAAGCACAGTAGAAACCCCAAAGGAGCTTGGACTGGGAACATGAAAAGGCAACAGCTATCGGCTGCCCCTTGAGTTTTAAAGTGGTGTGTACCACAACAATAAGAGAAGAAACGGACAGCCCTGTATTAATCCAGCCCTGTTACGGCACTCCAAAGTCAGTAAAGGAAAGACCGCATTTAGAGACCAGTCAGCAGCAATATAAAACCTAAATAAAACAATTAGCAAGCAAAAAGGTTAGACTTTTCTCAGCAGAGAGAAGACATCCCTCCTCCCAGGATACTTGGAGGCAAAAAACTGAAGCAAGCTGGGAGTAAGAGGGGTTATCCTAGGTTGGCCCACAATTTTGTTTGCCAGTGCCCAATTCTCCTGTGGGTGGCAGTATAACCTGCCAGTCAAGACTTCCTGTGTCCCTCAATGGATGAGAAAAATAATCACACTAGATGTTGAAATGTTCTGGCATAATATGGTTCTGTTTGCTTTTCTACCAGATGAAAGAAGCAGATGAAGGTGCGGACTCTGGAGACAACCTAAAGAAATCCCTGCGGAAGAGACGAGTACGGAAAGACTAGTATCAATAATACATATATTGGACTGTTACAGAGAGCCAGTCTATCTTAGCCTGGTGATGGACATGATGTACAGTGACTGGAAACCGCTTCTTACCTCTTGGTCCAATACTTCGTGTTACCTGAAAAGTTGTCCTGTTATGTTATTCTGTCAGGGGAAGGCAGAATTTTCCATGTAACTATAATACACAGATCAGAACTGCATGTGCAATAGCCTACCTTTATATTCATTTTCAGTCTTGGCTCTAATAAATATTTGAATATACTTGTTAGTGTAAAAAAGGGCAGTCCTTTTACCACTGTCCTTTCTCTGTTTTTAGTTTCAATATCATTCAGTTTACAGTTTCCGTTTGGGGCCATTTTTGCATAGTCAAAATTCTGCAAGACTCTCGAAAAAACGTATAAGCCACACTTCGCTCTTAGCTCCTCTTGCCGTATTTATTAGTTATAATAGCTTCCGTGATGCATCCTCTATCCGTGAAGGATGGGGAAGTCCCTATCCTTGTAGGCAAGCCAGGAGTGGTAAAACGCATCAAGGAAGGTTGGTTCCCATGTGGAGACAATGCTGTATACAGTAATTTTGTTGAAAACGAATAAATACGGCAAGAGGAAATAAAAGAGTGGAGTGTGGTAGATGTATTCTTTTGTATTTCTGATGGGGAGTGGAAATGGAGTGGAGAGTGGAGACTACAGTTACCGGCACCCAGGTTGTCCATGTACAGGTGGGGTGAGTCTTGAGTGGAGCTGTGGGCTTGGGTATGTTTCCACAAGACTTTGGCATAGGTAATCAGCACTCTCCCATTCTCAACCATCCGTTCTTATTACTGGCTATCTAAGTAATGATCTGCTTAGGATTTAGGCTTGCACATTTGTAATGAAACAATATACACATAATGCAATAGCTGACAAATAAGGAAAACTTCAGTAAGTGGTGCTCAGGACAGTCCTAATCATTCAGTGACACAGGTTTTAAAGGTTTTAACAGAATAAAATGCATGTTGTCATATTAGTTTTCTCGCTTCTGTGCCCCTTGTGGACAACTGCCAAACTGCAGCACTAAGCATTTTTTAGAAAAGCAAAAAATTAAAGGGGGTCACTGGTTTTGTCATTACTTATACTTGGGGCTAATTAAATGTGTAGAACAAATTAAATTAAAAAAAAAAAATGTTTACCGTATTTATCCAGCTTACGATGCAGGATTTTCAGTAGGCGTCATCACTTTGCTCAATGGAGGAGACTCAGGAAGCTGGAGGGGAGGGGGGGGGGGGGGGGAGGAGGAAAACCAGAAACAGCACAATGAAGAACAATGAACCTAAAAAAAAATTAAAATAAAAAAATAAAAAAAGCACAGTGGTTTCGTATATTAACAGTTCATAAATATATTTCCTCTTTTGCAGTTTCCACAGGTATTTTGAGGGTGATCTTACAGAATGTGTATAATAAATAAAAATGTTTAAAAAATAATTTGAGAATTCCATGCCTACTAGTGCAATGAAGCTCCTGAATGCATACCCCGGCTGAGGTACTTACAACTTGGTATATGGCTTCCCATCAAGGTTCATAAAATGGCCTGTTATATCGTTTGTACTGGTGACTTGTAGATCATTAAGTTTACACTGCTGAAACACTGCTCTATGAGCTAATGGAAATGATGTACAGATTTTTTCCAAACTTTTATAGTTGAATGTTGGACAAAATGTTGTCAATGTTTATTTAAGAAAAAAAAGACATTATTTAAAATAAATATTTATTAAAATATGTAGTTGGTCCTCATTGTAGTTTGGATAAGCTGGATTGGTCTTCGAAACTATATTTCTAAACAAGTCAATTAAATTTATCATTAACAGTTATTCATTTTTTTCATTTTCATTATATATATTTTTTTGTGTTGCATAAAGAAAGAGAAAATTTTTTTGTTATTGCAAGAAAGAAAATGTGCAAAATGATTTGTACTTACCGGTAACTGCCTTGCTTTATAAAGAAATGTAATTTTAAATGGGACAAATTTTAGAATAAAATGTATACACTTTATTTACAGTACGCCCTGGTTCACACCAAATGCAGCTTTGAAATCACACTACTTCAGTGCGATTTCAGAGCCGCTGGTCAGCGTGATTTCATGTGCCAAATCGCATGACAAGTTGCACCGGGGTGAACGGGGGCTTAAGCTACTTTCTTTTAAAAACACTGGACAAAACAGGCCAATTAGATGCAAGAACCCCAAGGGGAGTTCCCATAATTTGTTGCGGGAGACAGCCCCGTTGAATGCAATGTGAGGCTGCCTGCTCCTACAGCTAATCACTCACGCGATTATATGTGAGTGATTGGCCTTGGATTAGACTGCCTGCGTCCAGGGCCAATCATTCGCATTTGTGTCTCCTGCAGCTACCCACTGGGGTTCTCGCATTTAATCAGAATGTAGGTGTGAATGCACCCTTAGGCTACATTCACACTGGAGATTAAGGCCAGTGCAAATTGAAGTGGCAGGAATCTTCTGATTGGCTAGGTGCAGATGCTGGCCCCATTCACTATAATGACAAGTCAGCTATTCCCGGCTATCTGCACAATCTGAATGTACAATCTGAATGTACAATCTAATTTTTGATCCAACAACAAGTATGAAGTACAAGTGCCTGTTTGGAAATAAAGTGAGAGGTAAGGCCAAAATCTCTATAGGAATATGGGAAATGTCCTGTTTTGTCTCTAGGACAGGAAGTTGATGGTTTCAGGCTTTCAAATCTAAGTAAAAATCTGTAATTTGGATGGTTGTACATAATGTCTCCAGAAAAAATGCTGTCCCTTCCCCCTCAAGGATTTCCTTTGGACCCTGGGATGTCCATAGCTGAGTTTAGGATAAAAAGATACTGTGATCAATGAGTCCAGTTGTGAGTAAAATATGACAGAGAAGGCAGTAGCCCCCCCCCCCCCCCCCCCTTCATAAAAAGAACCTGTAAGGCCCCTTTCACACTGGGGCGTTTTTTCAGGTGGTACAGCGCTAAAATTACAGTCTTATTATCCCATAATGGGCTGATAAGCCCCCCTGTTATAAAAATAATTCAAGCAAATAAAAAAAAAAGGAAAAGTCTCCCTCCCTCCCATATATACATGTGCTTTTTAATTTAAATAATTTCAAATGAATCACTACAAAGTCTTACAGGTTTTCTGCATTTACTGTAAATCACACGACCAGTCCTAGCCTTATAATAAAGAACAGTGCAAATTGCATTGTTGTTTTGGTTGTGGGAGAAGTCTGGTTTCCTCACACCATATATATATATACACACACACAAGATACAAATTCCCTAGTGTGCCCTAACAAGGGACTCCATTTTTTACATCATCCAATCTAATGGGCCCACGGGCATACAAGATGGGTACATTTCACTTGTGTGTGTGTGTGTTTATATATATATATATATATATATATATATATATATAGGGAAAGACCCATCCCTGCATATGCTAAATGGATTAACAAAGCTTGAGGGAAGAGGAGAAGGGTATAGGGAGCAGGCAGCAAATTCAGCAGCCATGATGTGGTTGGCCTTGCAGTCTGTACAAAATTGGGTGGTTTGCACAGTGCTCCCAGCAGCAAAGCATGTAAGGAAGGGGACACAACTGTACATCAGAACTGTCACGGCCACTGGGAAAACCATGAAGCAGAAGATGGCACAATGCATTTGCCACTGAGCTCTTAAAGGTTGGGTGGATATTAACCACTTCAGTTTATGCAGCTGTATATGCCCTGTAGATGAGAATTTTTTTTTAGCTTTGGGCCCTTTGCTTCGGCAACAATTTTGTCAGTACTTTGGATAACAAGGCAATACATTTTTATTTTTTGGAAGGGGGTACAGACAAGTCTCTCTCTTGAAAATATTTTTATTTCTATGTAGTCTATAGATAAAAAATTACCAAATACAAAAAATGTACCTTTACATTAGTTAGATATTGTAAGTCCCCATCATTGGTGTTAAAGGGAGCGAAACGAGTGCAAACGTTGCTGCCAGTTGAAATGCAAAAAGTGTTAGTAAAATATGTGAAGTATTGGTGACAGTGGGAGTAAAAATACCTAGACCTAGTCATAGGTATCAGTGGGAGTATAATGAACCCCAGCACCCCCCAACCCCATTCTGATCTGACTCAGGCTGACAGTTTGCTGTGACTGTCAGGCAGGCAATCATTTCACTCACACAGTTCCAGCATAAATATACAGTGCGGAGTGCTGGAACGTAAACAACATTACAGCAATCAGTACCCCAAAACCTCCAAGATTCTGTTAAGCTCCGGGGAGACGACCCTGAAACGTCTAGAATAGAGGCCCCCACAGAAGTCAAGGTTCTAGAATAGAGGCCCCCATAGAAGTCCTGTGTGGTTTGACAGGTCTCCCCCTATAGAGCTGTCCTGTACACTTTCCATCTGGCTCAAGAAGTTTTCACCCAAGACCCTCACATTTTTCTAGCACAATCTTATGTGAAATACCATTGACTCTTGAAAAGTGGTGTGAATCTTTGGATGAAAACAATTATACAAATCCCTTGGAGGGATTTTTATGTTAAAATGCCAGGTTTCTGTGATGGAAAAAGTTCGGAAATGGTTGTCCAATTTCATTATTTTTTTTTTCACCTTTAATGTGACCTGTAAACTGTACATTGTAATTGAAAAACAGACTGAAATCTGATTACCCCAACTAAGGTTCAGCTGCTCTAGTAGGTCTTTCCTGACATTTTCTTAGTCGCATCCTACAGCAAAAATCATGGTCCGCAGAGAGCTTCCAGTGCATCAGAGGGATCTCATTGTTAAAAGGTATCAGTCAGGACAAGGGTACAAAAGAACTTCCAAGGCATTAGATATACCATTGAACACAATGAAGAGTCATCAAGTGGAGAAAATATGGCACAATAGTGACATTACCAAGAACTGGACGTACCTCCAAAATTTATGAAAAGACAAGAAAAAAAGCTGGTCAGGGAGGCTGCCAAGAGGTCTACAGCAACATTAAAGGAACTTCAGGAATATCTGGAAAGTACCGGCTGTGTGGTACATGTGACAACAATCTGTATTCTTCATATGTCTGGGCTATGGGGTAGAGTTTCAAGATGGAAGCCTTTTCTTACGATGAACATTCAAGCCTGGTTAAATTTTGCAAAAACACATCTGAAGTCTCCCAAAAGCATGTGGGAAAATGTGTTACGGGCTGATGAAACCAAGGTTGAACTTTTTAGCCTCAATTTCAAAAGATATGTTTGGTGCACATACACATACACATACACACAGTGAAGCATTGTAGGGGCAGCATCATGCTTTGGGGCTGTTTTGGTTCAGCTGGAACAAGGGCCTTAGTCAAGGTAGAGGGAATTATGAACAGTTCCAAATACCAGTCAATGTTGGCACTAAACCTTCAAGCTTATGCTAGAAAGCTGAACATTAGGATCTTCAGCTTTCACATTTTAGGTGCGAAGAATTCCGAAATGATTTAGCTTTGTTTTAGTTTTTTACATAACAGAAAACTGACATTTTAACAGGGGTGAGTGGACTTTTTATATCCACTGTTTTTAAAAATATATATATTTTTATTAGAAGGCTGGCCATTGGCTAGCCTGAGTTTGTAGGAGGAGTCTTGGGCTTATAATCCCCCTCCTTCATTACACACTCGTCGGCTGGCATTTAACGGTTGGGAAAACAGTCGACACGTCACTGACGGGTTAGGCACAGTGTGGAGACTCTGTCAGGCAGTGTGGACGCTCTGTCAGGCAGTGTGGACGCTCTGCCCACCACCCAGCTTTCATCTGATCAGTGTGTCTCGGCTGTCAGGCGGGTTGCAGCGTGTGCATCACAGGAAGATCTTTACTTAGTTCCTGATCGTGCACGGAAGGTGTTGGTGATGTAATTTCTGGGTATCGTACGGCGGTAAGATTTGCAGTGTGGACGCTTCCCTCATCTACAGCTCTCCTCCGGTGGTCAAACGGCTTGGCTGAATGGTTCAGGTACCTACCGCGGGTGGTGCACCAAAGCACAAAGCATTCTAGTAGGTGCAGGGCCAGGATGTCAGGGGGGAGAGGTATGCAGGTGCTATACCATCAGGGGGTCATGGGCTCAGTGATTTCAGGAGCTGTCACTGCTGGTTGTTCCTTCAGGGGCTGCTGCACCATTTACTTGGGGATTTCACCAAGTCATCTGACACCCACATGCATGGTGCATCACTGAGCCAGTTCTTGGGGGTAGTTCTGGCTCAGCTGTCAGCCGCACTAGCACCAGGGGCCACAGCACTGGGAACCTCACTCATGCAAACTGCAGAGTCTTGTTGTGCCACAACTTGGTGGCCACGTTCAGCCCCTCATTTGGGCTGCCACTCCATCACACTCGTTAGCACCACAATTCATGTTGCAGGCGGGCCAGGGCACACACAGCCTGGTTCCACCCAGCTCCCTTTCAAAAAAAAAAAAAAAAAAAAATTATTATATATAGTCTCACAGTTTTTAGTTTTTTCTTTCTTTCTCCGCAGGTTCACCCTTTCACCCTTCTTCTCCCGCCACGGTGCACGGGTTACAATCTGTTCAGGTGGTTCCACATTTGGTTTGTCGCACAAATGTCAGTTTTCAATGTCCTGCTTGTACTTCCATCGCCTTATTCAGTGCATACATTATGTTGTTGCAGGTGGATTTCACATTTACGTTCAGGGACAGCAAGGTGTGTTCTGTGTGTCTTTCGTTATGGGCCATAGAGCTATTTGCAGCACACATCAGGATCTGCCATGTCTACAGATCCCTACCGGCTGAGGTTTCGTTTTTAATTCTTTTAATGCTTACAGTCTTCTTGTCTGTAAATCACACGTTGCACGTCACCTTACATTCCCATTTTCTGCCTACCACGGTCTGTAGGTCTGAGTGTTTTGGTAATTGCCTGTCTTTGCGCTACAGGTTACTCGTGCTCGCTTACTGCATACACACAGGGTGTTACGGTCACTAGGTTTCTTCATCATGCGCTGTTCCTGTTTGTTTTGTTTACAGCACCTACAGCTTCATACATAGTCAGGCATGAAAGGGTATCGTTGTTTTCAGGAACTAAGTTTGGTTTTTGATCTGATGGTCTCTAGTTGGTTTTTCCACAGATTTGAACAGGTCGAAGAGCGTCAAATTTGCCTTCATCCCTCCTACTCCAGTTAGGGGTTCAGAGCACGGTAGCGCCCCATCTCTGAGGAACTGGACCATACCGAGTAGCAGAGCGCCAATGTACCAACGTAGGGGCATTCCTTTCTCAGCCACAGCCAGGAACGCAGAGTTGTTTAGACTACTATGCCCAAGCCCTTCCCAGCCACAGCCATCCACTAGTGCAGAGCATGTGTTCTTGCTCACGTCACTGACCCAGATTCATGCAGTTCTAAATACTCTCTCTACTTCCGTACAACAGACTTTTGGTTGGAAGCTAAACAGTGGGGACCTTGAGTGGAGAGTGAACAAGTCTTGCTTTTTGACTGCTGGATTGCATTTTTTTTGGTTCTTTTTGGGCCTTTTCTGACACTTTTTAAACAGTTTTTTTTTCTTTGCTTCCTTCAGTCTACTAATTAAGGGGAGTGGTTAATTGGTCACAGGTGCTTGAGGCCTATATAAACTTGTGTAGAGCTCATTGTGAGCCTGCTCATCTTTGAGTCTGCTGGAACTCTGTCCAAGTGGAACTGGTCTAGAGCTGAAACTAACGATTAAGATTAACGAAAAAGTAAGATAAAAGAATATAACTACATACATATATATTATAAGTGTGTAGTTATATTTTATCTTACCTTTTGTTATGAACTTCATTTTTGTAAAGTTAAGGTAAAAGAATATAATTATTTTATATATATATATAATGCATGTAGTTATATTCTTTTATCTTAGCTTTTTTTTTTTTAAGGGTGGGGACAGTGTCAGTTTGTTTGTTTTTATTCTTATTTTGTTTATTATTTATTGCAATTTTTTTTTAATCAAACCTGTTGGGGGGGGGGGGCTATGGTGAGATATCAGGGGTCTTAACAGACCTCTGACATCTCCCATTTGAGACAGAGAAAGGGACTAGGGAACAGATTCCCCACTCCCTTTCTCTGTAACCTCCGCTGCACTGATAATGAATGGAAAGAAGACAGCGGCTTCTCTTCATTCATTAAATGTGAATGGACAGAGTCAGTCACTGACTCTGTCCATTCAGAAAACGAAGGAGCCGGGTTTACCAGCTCCTACCTCCGCTCTCCATCCTGAGATACCAAGGGGGAGAAGAGAGAGGGGGGGACAGATGCACGGAGGAGAGGGGGGGGACAGATGCACGGAGGAGAGAGGGGCACAGATGCACGGAGGAGTGAGGGGGACAGATGCACGGAGGAGTGAGGGGGACAGATGCACAGAGGAGTGAGGGGGACAGATGCACAGAGGAGTGAGGGGGACAGATGCACGGAGGAGAGAGGGGCACAGATGCACGGAGGAGAGAGGGGGGACACAGAGCAGCATGGAGAAGGACGGATGGGGATAGGGGAAGTCAGTGGTGATGGTGAAAGCCGCGGTGGGGGTGTATTTACCTGCAACCTGCGCAACGTGTGACACATCAACGCTTTTCACACACGTCAACGTATTTTCTTAGTTGACGTAGTCGACTACGTCGACGAGTCGTGGCAGCTCTAAACTGGTCTAAATGGTGAGTTAAAACCAGAATTAGTGGAACTGGTCTAAGTGGTGAGTTAAAACCAGAGTTTAAGACAGGAGTCATCTAACCTGTGAGTAACATCTTAAACTTCCTACAAGTAATCATATTGTAAACTGGGAAATGAGTGCTAGCAGGGTTGGAGGTTTTGCTCAGTGCACAGTGTGCCACATGTATGCAAAATTGGTGCAACAGCTCCAAGATGCATACCGCTGTGACAGATGTGAGTGGGTTGCCCTTCTGTAAGCTTGCCACTCTGGGCAGAAAGAACAACCTTGAAAGGGGTCCTCTGCTCGCCAAGCAGGTGGTCAGAAGGGTTAATGTGGAGGGGCAAGTCAGGATTATCAGATAGGAAGATGTCACTGCTAACCCTAACAGCCAGGAGAGCAGCCCATCTAATAGAGGTGGTGAGGGAAGTGCAGGTAAGCCTAGACAGTTGGTGGTAATAGGGGATTCCATAATCAGAAGGACTGATAGAATAATTTGTCGCCAGGACTGCCTCAACCGAATGTTTTGCTGTCTCCCTGGTGCTAGGGTTTGGCATGTGGTGGACAAATTACTGGGAGGGGCTGGGCATGACCCAGCTGTCTTGGTCCACTTTGGAACCAATGACAGTATACATGGAAGGTGGAGGCTCCTTAAGAATCAATTTAAAGAACTAGGCTGCAAGTTGGAGGGAAGGACCTCCAAGGTGATATTCTCTGAAATATTGCCTGTGCCATGCGCAACACAGGAAAGGCAGGGGGTGATTAGAGAGCTGAATGCATGACTAAAGACCTGGTGTAGGCAGGAGGGATTTGGGTTTCTAGAGCACTGGGCTGAATTTTCATTGGGGTGCAACCTATATGCTAAAGACGGTTTGCACTTGAATGGAAGGGGGTCTGCTGTGCTGGGGAGAGGTTTATGGGAAGGCTGGAGGAGTATTTAAACTAGGATTGAGGGGGGAGGGTGAACTAGAATTACATCGGGCAGACAGGTCAGTTAGGGGTCAAACATTAATGGAGGGTGGAATGGGGATAGATGGGGGGAGGGTTTAGCAGGTGACAAGAGAGTTCCCGTGATGCAAACAGCCATTGGAAACTATAGTGCCATTTGTACTACTAAAAATGATATGAAAAACACCAGAGCAAAATGTAATAATACATTAAAGTGTTTGTTCACCAATGCCAGAAGTCTGCCAAGCAAAATAGGCGAGTTGGAAGCTCTGGTGGAGGATGATGATGAGGAGAGCTATGATGTAAATCGGTATTGCTGAAACTTGGCTTCAATCTTCACATGACTGGGCTATTAATATTCCTGGCTATGCACTCTTTCGGAGAGACAGGGTTAAAAGGAAAGGTGGCGGGGGTCTGTCTCTATGCGAGAAGTGATCTCAAAGCAAGTGTGAAAGAGGACCTGGTTGATGGAGAGTGTGATGAGTCGGAAGCATTATGGGTGGAACTGCATATAGATGTGTGTAGTTCAAAGTTAATCATTGGAGTTTGTTATAGACCACCCAATGATAACGAGGAGGTGGAGATTCAGCTCCTTGCACAGATGGAAAGGGCTGGGATGGTGATAATAATGGGGGATTTTAACTACCCAGAAATTGACTGGAATAATGGCACTGCTGGGACAGTTAAAGGGCAAAAATTTCTAAACCTATTACAGGACAATTTTATGGTCCAGTTTATTGAGGCCCCAACTAGGAATAAAGCTCTGTTGGACCTGGTAATCTCAAACCATGCAGAGCTTATTACTAATGTTCAGATAAAGGAACACCTGGGTAGCAGTGATCATAACATGATTTCATTTGATGTTAGCTGTAAGCAAGAAATACATACGGGATAGATAAAAACACTTAAGCAAATTTTCCAAGGATGAGGGCTACTCTCCAGGACTTAGACTGAGAGGAAATATTTGCATCGATAAACACCGAACAGAAATGGAAATTCTTCAAAAAGACTGTCTGGGACCTCACTGCAAAGTATATTCCCATGGGCAATAAGTTTAAAAGGCTAAAAATAAAACCTATGTGGCTCACAGTCAAAGTTAAAAAAGCTATAAAAACAATAAGAAAAGAGCTTTTAAAAAATATAAAAATGAAGCAACACTAGTGTCATTTAAATGTTACAAAGAATTTAACAGAATATGTAAAAAGGAAAATCAAGGATGCAAAAATTCAAAACAAATGACAGATTGCAAAAGATAGGACAAACCCCCAAAAAATTCTTCAAATATATTAATAGTAAAAAAGGTCAAGTCTGAGCATGTAGGCCCTTTACAGAATAATCTAGAGTGGGTGACAGGGGACAAAGAGAAGGCTAATTTATTAAATACTTTCTTCAGCTCTGTGTATACAAAGGAGCATGGGGGAGCTCATGACCATAATGGGGGTGGTAGTGACACAGCCCGAATGATCCACAATGGCTCAAAAGCGATATGGTCCAGAAATAATTTAGACAGAATAAAGGTGGATAAAGCACCTGGACCAGATGGCATCCACCTACGGATCCTAAAAGAATTGAGCTCTGTAATTTCAAAGCCATTGTATTAAATTTTTAGGGACCCATTAATGACGGGAATAGTACCACTGGATTGGCGCAGGGCGAACGTGATGCCTATATTTAAAAAGGGAACAAAGTCTTTACCATGTAACTATAGACCTGTTAGTTTAACTCCTATAGTTGGGAAGATACTGAAGCGTTTAATAAAAGACTACATAGACGAGTTCTTGCTGGAAAAAAAACAAACATTTTAAGCAACAGACAGCATGGGTTCATGAAAGACAGAAGTTGTCAGACAAACCTCATTTCTTTTTATGGAGGAAGTAAAACCTTGGACAGAGGGGTGGCAGTGGACGTGGTGTACTTGGATTTTGCAAAAGCGTTCGATATCCCGTATCCAAGTCATTGCAGGGCGAAAGCGATATCCAATCGTCACTTCCGCCCATAGTTCTTAAAAGGGACATTTTTTTTATTATTTTTTTCAAATAACCACTTTTAATTTTATTTTTTAATGCATTTTAGTTTAGTTTAAATATGATATCTTTTTGACCCCAGATCTCATATTTAAGAGGACCTGTCATGCTTTTTTCTATTACAAGGGATTTTTACATTCCTTGTAATAGGAATAAAAGTGACAATTTTTTATTTTTTTTTAAAAGAACTGTGAAAAAAAAAAAAAAAAAAAAAAAAGTTAAAATAAGAGAATGTTTTTATTTATTTTTTTTAAATGTGCCCCGTCCCGCCAAGCTTGCGTGCAGAAGCGAGCGCATACGTGAGTAGCGCCTGCATATAAAAGCGGTGTTCAAACCACACATGTGAGGTATAGCTGGGATTGGTAGAGGGGGGCAATAATTATATTGGGTTGGGTATCAATTTACTCAGCGTAACATGATCTTTCACAATATAAAAAAAAATAAAAATTGGGCTAACTTTACTGTGGTCTTATTTTAATAAAAAAAAGGATTTTTACAAAAAAAGTGCGCTTGTAAGTCTGCTGCGCAAATACGGTGTGACAGAAAGTATTGCAACCACTGCCATTTTATTCTCTAGGGTGTTAGAATAAAATATATATATATATTGTGACAGAACCCACTGTCACTGTGTGTTTTGGAAGGGGCTGGGCGTTGGCCTCCTACCCATAGACTATGGCCCAGAATGGACTTGGGAGAGACTTGGGGACAAAGTGCCATTGAGATAATGCGATGTAATGCTGCATCCCTTCTCCCCCCCCCCCCCCCCCTCTTGTTGCTGTGTTAATTGTGTTGGGTCATGGCATGTAGACGAAAGGTCTGGACTGGAGACATCTCCCAGCAGGGGATCTGTTAGGAGGGGCTGCCTGCTTATCATAATCCCTTTGTGTTTCAACTGTAGCTGTTTGAATACACAAGTGTTGAGTTTCCATTGGTTCTTCCTTGTCCCCTACCCCCTCTATGACAAGGCTAAGGGGGTGTCCCCAACTGTGTTTAAAAGTGTATGTTTGAAACTTAATAAACAGTTTATGCTCTGGATGGTTAACCCTCAACACCTGTGTGGCTTGTCTCGTGATTGAGGGGTTAAGGGCTGGTTATGGCGAATCTGCAGGCTGCGGGTGCATTTGGAGGACAGGAGACACAGGTCTGGCGGAGATTCTCAGAAGAGGCATCCGAGATCCGTCACAGTGGTGGAAGCAGTGGGAAGTCTCCTGCAGTCCAGGACATCCAAATCACCACCAGGATGCAAGATCCGGGCAGCCATCGAGAAGCAATACGGGGACCAGCCAGCATGAGAGCGGAGTTCGGGAGGAGGCTGCAAGGCATGCGGAAGCAACATCGGGGACCAGCGACAGAGCACACCATGCTCGGCTGGGAGGATGTGATCCGCCGGCAACTCTGGCAAGAGATGCTAAGCCACGAGCGGCACCATCAGGGGAAGATCCTCCCCTCCTCTACAGAGATGTACTGGACGCAGTACCGTGCACGAGAGGTGTTTCTGAGGGAACAACCGCGAGATGATTGGAAGACGGAGCTCGGAAGATTGGTCCGGGAGGAGATGAGGCTGGACGCCAGCTACAGAGCCCTCCGGTGGTTTGCGGCTCAACTGTGGCCAGGTACAGCAGATGGCAGCCCGACAGAAGGCGTTGGCTACGGCAGCGTGGGGCTGCTCCATAAAAAAATGTACGGAGACCCAGACTTTGGGAGCATCGAGGAGTGGCGGCTGGAAGACATCCTGGACTTCCGAGATGAGGTGCTGGACCTCCCAGAAGAGGCATGTGACCTGGAGGAATTGGAGTTCCTGGTTGAGCAGGAATGGGAGCTCGAGATTGCCTACAAGCGGCTGTTTGACGGTGATCAGCAGCCCGGCATGGCTCCCGTTGCCTGGGACTGTCTGGGAGAAAAAGCGGACAGTCGCGAAGATGCAGAGCAAATGGGGCCAGGGGTACCCCTACGTTTTCCCGTTCTAACCACAATGGAAGAAGCGGCGATGATACAGAGGGCACTGCGAGTGCTTGAATGCCGGAAGGCATCGGAGGTTCCCCAGGCAGCGAGACAAGCTAATGGCATAAAAGTCTCAGAAGGGGAAGTTGAGACGGGCGCTGGAAGGCTGGTAGATGGGGATCAGCAGCAAGTCCAGAGTATCGCATCCGGTGTCCCAGCAGAAGCGCTGGCTACAGGGCAGAGTGCCGCTGGCCTCTGCCCACTCTCACAGTTAGATCCAGGGAGTCTGGGACACGACCTCAGTAAGCTGTTTTGCCAGCAGAAGATATCCCCACTGGGAGTGGAGAAAGCCATTCTCCCTCCCCAGCACTTGGACACTACCCCAGTGTTTATATCCCCAGCAGAAGCGCTGGCGACGGAGCAGAGTGCCGGTGGCCTCTGCCCACCCTCAGAATTGGATCCGGAGAGTCCGAGAGATGATCTTCGGGAGCTGTTTCCCCAGCAGCGGAAATCCCCACCGGGAGTGGAGAAAGACATTCTACTTCCCCAGCACTTGGACACTACCCCAGTGTTTATCCCCCCAGCAGAAGCGCTGGCTATGGGGCAGAGTGCCGCTGGCCCCTGCCCAGCCCTCAGTATGTTTTTGGAGGGTTTGGGAGATGGCCCCTGTCAAAAGTTGCCCCAGCAGCTGGTCACAGAACCGGGAGGGGAAAAAACCCTTCCCCCTCTTCAGCGGCTGAATATCTTTGCATATGTCCCCCCAGCAGAAGCGCTGGCTACGGGGCAGAGCGCTGTTGGTCTCTGCCCAGCATCAGAAAAAGAGATGGAGAGTCTGGGAGATAGTCCCTGCAAGATACCTCCCCAGCGGCTGGTAACTACACCAGGAGAAGAGCAAGTTCCTTTTCTTCCTCAAAGGCTTAGCACTACCAGCCTACACTCCCTACCAGCTGAAGCGCTGGCATCGGGGCAGAGGATTATTCAGCTCCCCCCAACACATGCAACCAGGCCCCGGATCACGGGAGTGCGGACAGGCAGTCCGGCTCTAAAGCGGCTGTTTTTATTCACGGGAGACCGTATGTGCGGTTTTGCTCCCCAGCGCCAGAGTCGTACTGTTTCTTTTTCTGTTTGCCTGGGGTGGGAATTTGTGACTAATGCAGGTCCAGACCAGTTGAGGGTCAAGGACCTGGTTAGTCTGTTTTTAAAAGGGGAGAAATGTGACAGAACCCACTGTCACTGTGTGTTTTGGAAGGGGCTGGGCGTTGGCCTCCTACCCATAGACTATGGCCCAGAATGGACTTGGGAGAGACTTGGGGACAAAGTGCCATTGAGATAATGCGATGTAATGCTGCATCCCTTCTCCCCCCCCCCCCCCCCCCCCTCTTGTTGCTGTGTTAATTGTGTTGGGTCATGGCATGTAGACGAAAGGTCTGGACTGGAGACATCTCCCAGCAGGGGATCTGTTAGGAGGGGCTGCCTGCTTATCATAATCCCTTTGTGTTTCAACTGTAGCTGTTTGAATACACAAGTGTTGAGTTTCCATTGGTTCTTCCTTGTCCCCTACCCCCTCTATGACAAGGCTAAGGGGGTGTCCCCAACTGTGTTTAAAAGTGTATGTTTGAAACTTAATAAACAGTTTATGCTCTGGATGGTTAACCCTCAACACCTGTGTGGCTTGTCTCGTGATTGAGGGGTTAAGGGCTGGTTATGGCGAATCTGCAGGCTGCGGGTGCATTTGGAGGACAGGAGACACAGGTCTGGCGGAGATTCTCAGAAGAGGCATCCGAGATCCGTCACATATATATATAATGTTTAGGGGTTCTAAGTAAAGGGAAGGAGATGGGCGGGCAGGGGAAGCTCCATTCGCATTGGTGGTTGTCTTGTCATACCAAGGGCCACCACAAGAGGGCGCCAGATTCCAGAAAGAACCATAGGACTGCAGAAGGCCGCAAAGCCGCGGCCTCAATTACTGGCGTGGCCCAGCGCGATTGTAGATTTTGTAGAGGTTTGTAGAGCCCTGGAGTAGTGATTAATGATGCTTACTCTGAATGGTCTAAGGTTATCAGTGGTGTACCGCAAAGTTCAGTGCTGGGACCCTTACTTTTTAATATCTTTATAAATGATATTGGGTCTATGATCAAAAGTAACATTTCTGTCTTTGCAGATGACACCAAGCTATGCAGTGAAATAATGTCCTTACAGGATGTCTCCAACTTACAAGCCGACCTCGAGAGAGAATTTTGCCCCTCTTCAAATCATTATTAAGACCTCATGTGGTAGGGGGCGTGGTCAAGCTGGCGGCCTGAGCAGACGTGTGTGCTAGGAGCTCCGCTCCCGCCTGAGCCTTTAATCCGACAAAAACTACATGCTGACGGCGAGAAACACATAAAACGAAAGGCAATAGATCCTGGTGGCCACTGGGCATGAAAAAAGGGAGATCGGGACCGGGACGGAAGAATACCACCGCCTCTAAGGCCCCGGCGGCGCCACAGAAGCTAGGCCGCAAATCCGGAGAGCACATGGCGACTCAAACCCCGCCAATGGATCCGGCGGCGGTGGAGGAAGACCGCTTCCAAGCCCTGATGCAAGCCATCGCGGGCTGTAAAACGGCCCTCACGGAAAAAATCGATGTATTACAGACGGATTTCGGACTCCTGAGGCGAGACATGGACAAAATCCGTGACAGAATAGGGGAGGCGGAGCGGCGGGTGGGAGACACGGAGGACTGCATAAGGGACCACCGTGCTACACTCCACACCCTCCAGGTACGTGTGAAAGCCCTGGAAGCCCGCGCGGAAGACAGTGAGAACCGGAGCAGGAGAAACAATCTCCGGATGGTGGGACTGCCTGAGGGGGCTGAGGGACAGGACACGGTGGTGTTTACTGAACAGCTACTGAGGAACCTTTTACCTGGGGCTGCTTTCTCCCCTCACTTCGCGGTGGAACGGGCGCACAGGATGCCTCCTGTGCGTGGACAACCTGGGGCCCCCCCCCGCACCTTTATCTTCAGACTGCTGAACTTCAGAGACCGGGATTTGATACTCCGGGAAGCAAGAAAGGTGGCAGAGCTGAGATTTGAAAACGTTAAAATTATGGTGTTTCCCGACTACTCCTTGGATACCCAGAGGCTCCGGAGGACCTTTGATGGCGTCAAGGCCCAACTCTGCAACAAGGGGTTAAAATACAGCATGCTGTTTCCCGCCCGCCTCCGGGTGGTGGATGGAGAAACGACCCGTTACTTCACTTCGCCGGATGACGCCTCGCACTGGTTGGACACTCTTCCAAGGGACCGGTAAAGTACAGCAACCCTGTTCTGATTTCTCTTCCTAATTGCTCCCATTCTCACCGTGTGACCCTCCACATGCTCCGTTCCCTATCTCGCCACTGATCCACATGCTCTGCGCCCCTCTCTACTCCTGCATCATGCTGCGAGCCGGCCCTGTTTCCACCTGGTCCCCATCAGCCTCCCCCTCACTCTACGGACGTCCCGGTTGTCCCAGTTAGATCTGTTTACTGGGGATCCGCCACTGCTGGGCGGCGATGGCTGCTGGGACACGGGAACTTTTGCTTTGCCCTCTCCCCCCTCCTACTGTGTCCCTGATGTCATGCCACCCTGCAGGGGGAGAATATGCTGGACGTAAGAGGGGGCCTATTTGACTTCCCGCCACCACGAACACCGCGGGGGGGGGGGGGGGCGGGGAGGGATGAACTGACCCGCTCTACAGCGGTACAATGCTGCTGACATGAGGGAGCGATGCGCTGAGGATTTGCACCTGACGGTGCCCCTTGCAGACTTGCGCTATGGATCCAACACGATCTATCTTACCCCTATGTGGATCTGTCACAGGACTATCTAACTGCCTCAGGAACGCTCGATCATGGTCTGCCGGCAGCACACCCGGACAGTATTAATGTATCCGACCGCACGGAGACGGTTGCCTAAGCCCGTCTGAATACCCCTGCTGACTACCGGGAACGAGAAGGGGTAGTAGATGCCCCCAATCTTGTGTGGCTGGAGGGGTCATGGGTTTGAATGGGTCACTGTTAAATGTATAATGGTTTGTAACGTTCCAATATATTTAAGCTTGTGCCCTTGGTCACCCCAAGTGAACTATGACTGTAAGCATACTACCCTTGACATCTTGGATGTCTCTTTCCTCCTTCACAATACTCAGGTCGGGAGCGGCTGCACTGGGTCAGAAAAGACTGCATTACTCAGTAGCAGCGTCCCCAGGTCGCTAGTGTTTTCTCCTAGTCCCCATAGGAGATAATCCTTGTGGGTTTTTCCTTGTTCTGGTTTTGGGAAATGGGCACTCCGAGTTCCCCAACGGTGGTGCGGGGGGGGGGGGGTGGGGGGCGGGGGGCGTGTTCAAGCAGCTGAAGGTTGTGGGCTGCGTGGTTTTTGTTTTCAGTTTTTTTATTGTTTTATGGTTATGTACAGTGACATTCTCCAATGGCTCATACCTGCTATACCTACATGTGACTATGTGACCTTTCCTTGCAGGTCAAGTTCGCTATGCTTCTGGGAAAACTCAGATCTGCCTCCGGGTCTGCTGTGTTCACCGTGGTTGGCTCCCCCGACGTTCATGAGACTGATTACCCTTCATGGCGCAGGTTAAACTAATGTCCTGGAACGTCCGGGGACTCAACGACAAGATTAAGCGCTCTCTAGTCCATGCATACATTAAAAAACGCTCACCCCACATTTGCATACTACAGGAGACCCACTTGATGGGTAGCAAAGTGTTGAGCTTGAAGAAGCCATGGGTGGGGTACTCCTATCATGCCACACACTCGTGCTATGCCAGGGGGGTGAGTGTTTTAATACACAAGTCTCTTACATATGAGCTGCTGGAGGTGAAAATAGACCCGGAAGGGAGGTATGTTTTACTACATGTTGTTATTGATACGGTTGAAATGGTAATCTTAGGAATCTACATACCGCCACCAGCCACGGTGGCCCTCTTGAGACACCTGACCCCCCTCCTCTCCACGTACCCCACCGACAATGTAATAATAGCAGGTGACTTTAACATGGCCCCTGACCCATCTATGGACAGACTGTCTCATGGAACTAGCGCGGTATCCCCCCTTTCACAATGGGCATCCCTATATGGCCTAACCGACGTCTGGAGGTGGAAACACCCTGTGGACAGAACATACACCTGCCACTCCACATCCTATAGAGCTATGTCACGCATTGATCTGATATACGTTAGTGGAGGGTTACTGTCGAAAGTACAATCGGTTGGGATTCTACCTCGAGGTATATCGGATCATGCGCCCGTTATCTGTAGCTTCAAAACCCAGACCCCCCCCTCTGATAGACTCTGGAGGCTATCTCGATACTGGATAGCGGACCCACTCATTGAGGCGGAGATCCCTATACATATGATGGAATTCTGGCGGACTAATGTGGACACTGCCCCGCTAGACATTACTTGGGACGCCTTCAAGGCTTATGTCCGAGGTTGCTACCAGACCTCTATTTCCCGTGCGCGAAGGGACGCTGCCACTACCATAGAGAAGGCCGAAGCTAGGGCACTAGAACTAGAAACTGACTACGTTAGCACCCGCAACCCAATCACCTACCTAGATATGCAATCTGCCTACAGGGAGGTAATGCTTCTCAGGGTAGCGAAGGCAAAAAAATGCCAGTTGGCACAAACTCAGCGTATTTTCGAACAGGGGGAAAAGACTGGGAGACTGCTGGCCTGGTTAGCTAAAGAACAACAACCTATTACCTCGATTGCACGGATACGAGACGCGAACGGGACAGTAATCACAGACCCTACCGCCATCAATACCCGATTCGCTACATATTATCGGGAGCTATACTCCTCGAGAGCCAGCTATTCAACCGAAGAGTTGGTCTCCTTCCTTGACACCCTAGACTTCCCCGCACTCACTGATAATGCCCGTGAGCAACTAGACAGCACTATAACCCTAGAAGAAGTCCAACAAGCGGTGGGAGAAATGCAGGTGGGGAAGACCCCAGGGGTTGACGGTATCCCCCTGGAGTTCTACAAACAGTATAGTGACTTATTGACACCCAAGCTACATGAAACCCTAACCAAATCGCTGAAGGAACAAAAACTACCCTCATCTATGGCGGACGCAGTAATCGTAGTTATACCCAAACCGGGCAAGGACCCCGAGCTGTGTGCCTCGTATAGGCCAATTTCCCTGCTTAACGCAGACGCTAAGGTCCTTACAAAAATCCTGGCCAACCGCCTTAACCTGGTTATACAGTCAGTGGTGCATGAGGACCAAACGGGGTTTATGCCTGGTAAGGGCACAGATATTAACTTGCGACGGCTTTATACGGTTTTGGGTGCGGGGGATTGTCTGCATCGCTCCGACGCAGTGGCCTCCCTGGATGCTGAAAAAGCATTTGACTCCGTTGAATGGGGATATCTCTGGGAGGTCCTGCGTCGGTTCGGTATTGGCCCCAGATTCATCTCATGGGTGCAGACTCTATACCAGGCCCCGAGGGCACGGATACGTACCGGACTGGTCCTGTCATCCACGTTCAATTTGTACAGGGGCACCAGACAGGGGTGTCCGTTATCCCCAGCCCTTTTTGCCCTTGCAATTGAGCCGATGGCGATGCTTCTACGGTCTGCACCTGCAGTGAGGGGTATCCCCATTGGCCCAATAGGGGAGAAACTCTCACTTTACGCGGACGACACCCTTTTGTATCTCAGCGACACCACTAACTCATTGAAGGAGGCCCTCCGACTCATCGACGTTTTTGGCTCCTACTCGGGGATTAAAATTAATTGGGGAAAATCTGTTTGCCCTGCACCCCTTGGAAAATGACTTGCCCGTAGATACCCCTCTACAGAAGGTCTCACAATTTAAATATCTGGGGGTAATTATTCACAGGGACATTGCTCAATTCACCCCTCTCAATCTTGCCCCGGTGATGACTCACCTAACCCAGAGATGCGCGGCTTGGAAATCCCTCCCCCTTACGCCAGTAGGAAGAGTTAACTTAATTAAAATGGCAGTGCTCCCTAAATTTGTCTATCTCTTTAGACAAACACCGGTCCCGATCCCTCACTCATTTTTTGTCAAATTAGATAGTCTACTCGTCTCCTTCATATGGAACGGGGGCACCCCGAGAATCGCTAAAGCTACGTTACAGCTGCCACTGTCCCTGGGTGGGCTGGCAATGCCTTGTTTCATAAAATATTATTGGGCGGCGGTGCTAGTGACAGCTAAGTGGTGGCTTGCCAAAGAGCCAGTGAACCCTGCGGCCGCGACAGAAGCAGCATTGCTGGGCTCCCATCTGAAACTCAGACAACTGATCCACCGAGGACCTAAATCTAACTCCAGTATTACAGGGTCGATGCGTACCACGCTTCGGGTCTGGGAGACGGTCAGAGCTAAGATAGAGCAACCAAATAGCTGGTCCCCACACACCCCTCTATGGGATAACCCCAGACTCCCACACTTTAGATCCATTCCGGACCCGCACCTGTGGTCTAGACATGACATCACGACACTAGCTGACATTGCCTCTCCAACAGGGGGATCTGTACATTTGATGATTTAAAAAGGGACAAGGCAGTACCCAACTACATGTTCTTTCGTTACCTGCAACTTCGCCATGCCTATCGATCGCAATTCACACACCCAATCGTACTAGTGACCAATGGGATAGAAAAAATACTACTTAGAGGGGAGGAACAAAAAACTTTGTCAACGCTCCATTTTGCACTAACTGGGATAGATACCGCTAAGGTATCTCAGTTGTTCGATAAATGGCAGAAGGATGTGCCCTCCCTGGCAGATGACGACTGGGAGGAGGGAATCCAACAATACCTTCCTCTCATGGTCTCGGCGAGGGACAGGTTCATCCAACTTAAATTCATCCACAGGGTGTACTACACCCCGGAAAGGCTGGCCAGAATATACCCCTCTCATAGCCCGCTCTGCCCCAAGTGTACCACCGAGATAGGCTCCTTTCTACATGTCACGTGGTCCTGTCACCTCATTCAGGCCTTCTGGGGAGAGGTCCTGAACTACATCAATAGGATTGGTAAGCTACATGTCCCACGAGACCCAATCCCACTACTCCTAGGCATTGTCGACACTTTGGCAGCAAAGCAGTCCAAGAAACTGTTTGTATTCTACTCGGCTTTCTATGCTAGGAAAGCAATACTGCTGAGGTGGAAGGATCCTTCCCCTCCCACTGTTCAGCAATGGAGGTCCTTAGTAGATGGGGCCCTCCCCCTATACAAGCTCACATACACGGGACGTAATTGTCCCCAAAAGTTTGATAAGATCTGGGGGGCCTGGGTGGAGCGGAGAAACCTGGATCTAGATTAAATCTGCACCCCCCCCGCACCGAAGCCATGGGATATTCTCCACACAGGGTGTTGACGGGGGTTAATTATGGTCCTCCATTAGTGATAGAGACCTCCTTACACGCTACACATTGTTCCTGATTACTTGATGAACTGACCTTAGGTTACCAAATGCGATAAGATATACATAATGGTTTGACTTGCTCTAGAAGGGTTACTCAAGGAATGTAAGCTAAGTTGATTGTAACATCATCTCCGAATGCTATGTATACCATTGAAGATGTACCACTGTACTGGTTGTTTTATTGTTTGTTTTTCTAAAATAAATAAACTTTACGTTAAAAAAAAAAAAAAAAAAAAAAAAAAGACCTCATGTGGAATATGCAGTTCAGTTTTGGGCACCAGTTCTCAAAAAGAGAGGGGGGGGGGGGGGGGGAATAAATAAAAATCGGGGAACTGGAGGAAGTGCAGAGAAGGGCAACCACACTGATAAGAGGCATGGAGGAGCTCAGCTATGAGGAAAGATTAGAGGAACTGAATTTATTCATTTGAGAAGAGGAGAATACAGGGGGTTATCAACATGTTCAAATATATAAAAGGGGTCCATATAGTGAACTAGGTGTTGAGTTATTTACTTTACGGTCAACACAGAGGACAAGGGGGCACTCATTTTAAGTCTAGAGGAAAAGAGATTTCATCTAAAAATATGTAAAAGGTTTCTTCATAGTAAGAGCTGTGAAATAGACTCCCTCGAGAGGTGGTTCTGGCTAGCTCAGTAGATTGCTTTAAGAAAGGTCTGGATACTTTCCTAAAATGTACATAATATAATGGGGTACTAACATTTATAGGTAAAGTTGAACCAGGGAAAATGAGTTTGCCTCCTGGGGGGGGGGGGGGGAATCAGGAAGGAATTTTTTTCCCTGCTGTAGCAAATTGGAGCATGCTCTGCTGGGCTTTTTTTTTTTGCCTTCCTCTGGATCAACTGTGGGTATAGAATTGGGTATATTGGATTGTACGACATTTATTTTATTTATGGTTGAACTGGATGGACTTGTCTTTTTTCAACCTGATTATGTAACAGCTGCAAGATAGGCTGGATGCGATTGAGGCCCATCCACCCATCATGGAAGTTTCAGCTGCTCCCATAGCCCGGGTGCAATCTGGCACCTCTTCAGGTAAATACCAGTGTGCTGTTGCCTGTAGCAGTTCCTTCGCCACTAGCAGTGCTGCCATCCGTGTCACCTGCTCACTTTATCCCGTCAATTTCAAGAAAGAGATCTTAGATGGGAAGGACATAAATCTGGCATCCCTTCCCATAGCTTCGCAAGACATTGTCAAAAACAAGTCTTATGCTTGCGGGGAAGTCTCCGTGGTTCTTAAAACAAGGGATCCGACTTAAAACGCAAACTTAGCATAGCAGAATTTGTTCTTTCCTTCGGCGTTTACAGAGATGTCATTTGCGCAGTTAGTCCCGGCAGGAGAGAGGAAGTGGATCTTCATCTCCGCAAGGTGGTGGACCTAGCTCACAAATATGGTGGCACCATGTTCTATGACTATCACCGGTCTTTTTCGGCAAAGGTCGCAGTAACTTGGGTGCAGTTTCAAATGATCACATGTTGGAGCAATGTCAGAGTTTTCTGTAGGCACTTTGCCAATCGGAAATCTCCAACATGTGGTAATGCCCTGTTAGTCGATGAATTGTTACAGGTTGAGGTATCCAAGGGTTGTCATAGGGCCATTCCTTTTATTCACCTTTCAGCATGTAGAGGGTTAGCCCTATCCGTGTGGTCAAGGGAAAATTTTCAAATAAATATATTGGTTAATCCATGACTTGTCTGCTCCTCATTCCTCTCACATACCTAGTCTGAAGTCTTATTCCTTCAGAAGAATTTTAGCTGCAATACTCATCAGTGGACTTGGCCATTCAGTGCATTTTACAGACAGGTAGGGACACATTGTAATTTCTAATGCTTTCAAACTCCTCCGCATCAAACCAGCCCTCTGGCAGTGGTATGGGTTCCAATGGCGTGAGCAGTATTATGTCGCCACAAAATTGACCTTTGGGTCCAAGAGCAGTCTTTGGCTCTTTAATACTTTTGCCTTAGCTCTCAATTGGATATTGTTCCACCGCAAAAGGTTGTCATGAGGTCATTCATTATTTGGACGATTTTTTGTTATTAGAGGCCTGCGCAGTCTCCCAGGGATCTCAAATCACTCACAAAACGGTTTCCTGATTTGAACGTCCCCATGGCTGCCCACAAGGTGTAAGGGCCTTCTAATCATTACCTTTTTAGGTACTACTCTAGACACCAATCGCATGATCACTAGTTTGCCCCAGGAGAAGCTTGATACGAGGGACTATTCACAATCTGGTCAGGTCCCCAGTTTGCTCTAGGAAGGATTTACAGTCACTTTTGGGCATGCTCAACTTTGCCATAAGGATCATTCTTCCGGGCAGGTCTTTTGTTTCAAGGTTGTTGGCTCGCCTACCCCTGTGCCAGGACACAGGTTCCGCAGTGAATTTACAAGCCGATGCATGTGGGATCAGTCCTTGTGCAACTGGAATGGTATCTCCATGTTTATCCGTCTACACACTGCCATGTCCCCCAAAAAATTTGGATGCCTCAGTGGGTTTTGCATACATTTTTGGCTGTCAGTGGTTGGCCGGTCCATGGCCCCCAGGTGGTTTTCAACTTACCTGGGTTTGCTCAGACTTCTGCACTGTTTGAAATTTATCCGATAGTGGCAGCGGCAGTCACATGGGGACCCACATGGTCTGGTCACACAGTCATTTTCTTTACCGATAATTCAGCCACAGCCTAAATCAATAAAAGGAAGAGCCGTTTGCCAATCACCGGCCAGATGTTCCGAGGGCTCTCAGATTTGTTCTTTCACCTTTTGGCTCAGGTCCCAGCTTTGTCCTCAAGGCAGCCATCTACTTAAGTTACTTCGGTTTCCTTAAACCTGGGGAAGTATCCCAAGCCAGCCACTATGCACCGGTGTTCCTCAAAAGGCAGTCTCATCAGATTTCCTGATGATTTTTCGCTACAACTCCCCAATAACAAAAACCGTCAGATGGGTCAGGGTTTTGTTATAAACTATTACAAAACTAACGTTATCTGGTGTCCAGTTGATGTCTTAGACCAACTCTACTCTATGTTCGCAGCAGCTCCTCTCGACAGCCCATTACTCCCTTTCCCTACGTAGCCTCTTGCTTCCAGTTTCTCACACATCAGAATTTTGCTTGTTAATTTGGGGTTAAATCCGAAGCAATTTTCAGGTCATTCCTTCAGAAATCGGGGCAGCATCCAAGCAAGGGGCCCCGTCCCACATTATTAAATGCATGGGGCATTATAAGTCATCCTGTTATAGTTGATATATTCCTGATCCCCATGTGGACGTTAAAACAAGCTTTTGCTACTCTGCTCGACTAGTTGTCCATATGTTTTTCATTAAACATTATATGGCTATACCTACTTCACATGTTTTTTGCCCTCTTTAAAAGCATACTGTCCTACGCGACCATGACACACCTCAGGTCATTGAAATTATAGTTGGGATACTGAGGAAATGTTTTACCCTGACTTCAAATATTTTCTATCCATCTCTAAGGCTACATGAAATATAATCTCAAGCGCTTTTCATAACATACATACAAACCCATTCTGTTTATAATGTATTTCTGTAAAAGGCAGTGTATAAGTACAAGTAAATGTAAGCGAGTGTATAAAAAGGCAGCTTTTCTCTTTTTGCTTTGGATATACAGGCAGGGATTAAACCCTCAGTCAGGTTTTATTGCGGTGTTCCCTTTGAGCAGATCACCCCTCTGCTTGCGCTGCTGACTATGGTCACAGTGATGGGAAATCCAAAATGTTAGAATTGTCACCAGAGCAAGAAGTGAGGGAAAATCCAAAACCCTCCAATGGGGACACAAAGTACTGGGAAAGCTGTCCAACGCAGTCCCACCACATATGGTGTGACTATACCCTTAGGAGGGGGGATACCCTTCCCTTACATAGCCAGATACTAATTCATAATTTTTAATTAAATAAATATCATGGGATTTTTTTTACTATCTGCCTGAAATTGAACAATGGAGAAGGTTCAAAATGTGTATAAAATTGCCACAAACACCTCACAATGAATAAAGACAGTTACAGAGAGGAATGGAATAAATAAAAAACACTTTATTTCAGAATTTTTTCTTACAGAATGAATTAGAATAACTAAGGATGTAAACTTGTCAGTATAGTAATTACTGAGTTACATCTCACCAAATTCCTCAACTCCTTGTTTTCCCGTACACGTGCTACTTTAATACATGTGCTCCTCAAGAAAATGCCCAGCCATGATTGGCACTGTAGGAAGTATGGCTCCTTTAATAAACAATACATTCATGTATGTTGGCAATTAACTGTCAGGTATAAAATATATCAAGTGGGCTTTTTCTCTCTAAAAAAAATTAGGGAATGAGAAGAAAAAAAACAAACAAACAGTCATGTAATGTATTGTCACCCCTTCCCCAATCCCTGGCATTTCTTATACACTAGCAAGCAAGGATATGCCAATTAGACACTCACGGCCTAGCATTTAAAATCTTGTGAGGTGCAAATATCTAAACACCAGCCTTGGTGTTTGGTAAACAAAACTGAAAGAATAAAACATATTTCGACACAAAAAATAAATACACATTTGCTAAAATGAACACATACACCCTACAATATTTTACAGTGAATACTGTTCTGATCTTACAAGGCAGCATTACGCTCATGTGATACTAACCAAGCAGCCTAAGGCTGGAATGGTGTCATTAAATAATTTAAAGGGATTGCAGAACAAGAATGGGAAGAAAAAAAAAAAAAAATTAAAGCTACACAAGATGCTTAAGGGTAAAACTGATCTTGCAGCCAAATGACTAGTATAGGTTTATACAGTACCTATATGAGATTAGAAACTGCAGGTACAGACAAATAAAAATGGATTTGCCATTTTTAAACAACTCCAATCTCTATTAAAAAATAAAATCACAGGAGTAGGTTTTGATCCCTTTGCTGTAAACTCAAAATTTACAAACATTTAAATCTCGATTGTGGATGCCAAATTATTTCTTATTCATATAAAAAAATAAAAAAAAAATAAAGATACCTACTAGTAAAAAATGCCTCTGTGCTCAATAGCAAGGGTTACCTGCTGCATTATGAATGACTTATCACCCCGATGTGCATTATCAAAAAGGGCCATCATCTGTTATAGTACATCACACTCAGAACCGAATGTTGACTGGACAGGGGCACTTGGCAATGGCTTTTGTGGGTTTGAGAAAGGCTACACATACTAAACTCGCTACACCACCTCTAAGGAATTGACACAGTAACTGATCACTGCAATTTAAATTTAATCCAGGATACTTCTAAGAAAAAAGGTAAAACAAACATGTTCTTATCTGAGTAATAGATCTATGTAATTAAAAAGGGTACATTTAGCTACTGAAAAGTTATGACTCAGTTAAAGTAAACCAGTCATAAAAAGAAAAATAAGCAGGCTGTCAATCGATCTCTCTGCTGTCAGCTTGTTTTGACTTTCCAAATCTGGCTGCTTATTCCACATCAGTAACTCAAAGTTTTGAACCTAGTGGGTTAGCACAAGTCCTTACCCATTTGTTTTAATGAAGCAAAATATTAGAGGTGCAAGAGGGTCAGCATGACAACCAGACAAATAACATTTTATCAAGAAGAGATTGGCAATGGCCCCCTCCATCTTTGTCTAAATGCAGGTTTCTTTTAAAAGCTAAAACTAGCCAAAGGCTGCAAGGAAGGTGTGAGATGGCTGCATAGAAAATCTACGCTTATGCAAACAAATTTAAACACATTTAAGATGTATGGAATAATATGCATCCAAAATAACAAAGATTTTTAGGCTGAGCGGTTCTCAATATTTCACATATAACATCTAAAAACAAAAAACAAATGAGTTAGGATCTTGTTTGATGGATTATAACAAGATCCATCTAGTGTATATGTGTCATTTTTTTGCAGGCACAAACAAAAAGGAAACGTTGAGCATCCACATTGGAGTTTTAAACAAAAAAAATAAAAAAATTTAAAAAGGTTATTTTTTTTTATCCGACTAAATGACATTACTATATCTACAAAGGATATTGGTGTAAAGCTTTGATTTTTAAAAACTATGTATTTATAGGACAACAATTTGTGAAACTTCAAAACTGCATGTGTTGGCCTTTGGTTTCCTGTTACTTTATATTATTGTTAATATATTAAAAAAACAGTGAAGCCATTTTATTAATGTAGTATGGTTTGTGCAGTCACTATACATAGAACCGATCTACACAAGTACTGTCTGGTTGAATGCACATTCTATACTAACTGGACCCACATATGCTACTCAGGTACTGTACAAGTAAAACCAGTGAAGGCAAAGATGCACTACTTCCGCTTGCTCTTTGTGTCTGTTGTTTGGAAGACACTAGAGGCCGACATGAGGTTCTCAATATACTGTCCAAGAACTTGGTTTTCTGACTTGAGCTTCAGGTTTTCTTCTTTAACAGCATCGACGCGCGCTGAGAGATCTGTATGTAGACAAAAAATGATCAGTGTAACCTGTATGCAAAGTTATATCAGACAGTACAAGCTTACTGCAAAAATGTATGCCTATTTTAACCACTTCACATCCCAGCTATAGTAATATGATGCCCGCAGATGGTATCTCCCATCCTGGGTGAGCATCATATGACGTCCTCCCCTTCCCGGCTGTCTAGGGAGGGCGCGCGCCATGTCGCTCAGGACCCGGTGCGCATGCCCGGTGGCCGCCATGTCCGCCGGGCACCCGCGATTGCCCGGGAACACAGCAGGACCGTGGATCTGTGTGTGTAAACACACAGATCCACGTCCTGTCAGAGACCGATGGCGTGTTCCCAGTACAGAGGAACACCGATCAGTCTCCTCCCCTTGTGAGTCCCCTCCACCTACAGTTAGAATCACTCTCAGGGAACATAATTAACCCCTCCCTAGCCCCCTAGTATTAACCCCTTCCCTGCCAGTCACATTTACACAGTAATCAGTGCAATTTTATAGCACTGATCGCTGTGTAAATGTTCCCAAAAATGTGGCAAAAGTGTCCGATATGTCTGTCACAATCACGAAAATAAAAAATAAATTGCAGCTCGCCGTCATTACTAGTAAAATAAATAAATAAAAAAAAAGCCATAAATCTATCCCCTATTGTGTAGACGCTATAACTTTTGCGCAAATCAATACACGCTTATTGCGATTTTTTTTACCAAAAATATGAAGAATATGCATCGGCCTAAACTGAGGAAAAAATTAGTTTTTTTTTAAAAAATGGGATATTTATTATAGCAAAAAGTAAAAAATAGTGTTTTTTTTTTTTTTTCCAAAATTGTCGCCCTTTTGTTTATAGCCAAAAAAAAATAAAAAAAACGCAGAGGTGATCAAATGCCACCAAAAGAAAGCTCTATTTGTAGGGAAAAAAGGACAAAAATTTTGTTAGGGTGCAATGTCGCATGACTGTGCAATTGTCAAAGTGCGACAGCGCTGAAAACGAAAAAAATTGGTCTGGGCAGGAAGGGGGTAAAAATGTCCTGTATTGAAGTAGTTAAATCTATAAACACAATCTTTTATTTACTAGTCATATTAGTTATTTACCTAAATTTTGACCTCAATGAGATTTAAGGAGTTAGATTAGATGTGCTGCGGAAAAACCTAAACTTGATGGAAGTGCCAGAGCTTTGCCTGCTCCCTCCTGTCTCCCACACATTCCTACTGGTCAGAGTGGCAGCCCATCATAGCGATTACATTTTAAACGAGAGAGATATATATATATATATATATATATATATATATATATATATATATATATATATATATATATATATATATATATATATATATATATATATATATACACACACACACACACACACACACATATACACACACACACACAAAAGGCGAAAGCTCTGCACCAGCGACTAGCAGATTGCTGATGCCAGGCAGGACTCCCACAGATCTGTCAGTGTATCTGCTTGATCGTACTAGGAAGCCGATGCATTCTGGACAGGAAGATTCAGTGTCGTGGTGGTTCATTGAAAACTACAAGCCGACAGCCGCAAAGGATGTCGGGACTCGTAGTGCATTCATACACAGAGCTCAGGGCCCCGTACGGCCACAATGTTTTTAAAAAAGCGACAGCTAGTATGGGAAACTTCTCCCTGTACTGTTGCCACAGGAAGAACGAATGAGGAGCAGATGGCGGCTGCAGCAGTGAGAACAGTAGATTAAAAAAAAAATCAGGAAGAACTCTGGACAGCCACACACCGGGAGAAGATAAAAATTCAATGAATTTATTTAAAAAGCAGGAATCGCATCAATCCATAACACGGCAAAACAGGGGGGGGGGGGCACAAAGCTAACACGTTTCACACTATGCGTAGTGCTTACTCATAGCAGTGAGAACAGGTTGCATGTTCCGCCATAAAAACGGGTGTAATATGTCCCCAAATTGAACGTCCTTTAAAGCATCTTTAGCAAAAAATCCAAAAACGTATACGTTAAATATCAGGACATGTTTCATTCTGCAAACCTAATGTCCACCCAACCCAGCACTGGCCAAACACCATCCATCACTGCTTCTCTCTTCAGAAGACTGACATTAGGACTTGGCTTAAAGCAGAGCTCCACCCTAAAGTGGAACTTCCACTCATCGGAACTCTCCCCCCTCCGGTGCCACAATTGGCACCTTTCAGGGGGGAGGGGGGTGCAGATACCTGTATAATACAGGTATCTGCATCCACTTCCGGGAATAGACTCCCGGCTGCTGTCACACTGAGGCAGCTTGCAGGAGTTTTAGCGATAAAATTAGCACCTGAAAACTGAGTGCTTTCACACTGGGGTGGTCCACTTCAAGGATAACGAAGAAAAAAAAAAAAAAAAAAAAAAAAAAAACACACACAGGATAGTCCCCAGAAAAAAAAAATTAAGAGGAAATCACACAAATTTCCTCCATTAAATCAGAATCCAGCTTTGGCACTCTGTCAAACAACTAAAGAGATAAAGGCAATGAAAAATTATACCACAGTTAGAAACTTGAGTCCTGAACAACAGCTGGCACTAAAATATTTAAGAGAAAATACTAAAATAACAATTAAAGCATCTGATAAAAGGTGGCAATATAGTTTTGATGGATAATTCAATATATGAGAATATGTCTAAGATCCTGAATAACCGGAAATGCGATTGTAAAACCTTGTTTTCCTTGATTTACAGATTCAAGAGTTTTACTGCTTGGTGGATGAGGCACGTAATGAGGGAGCTATAAAGGAGTGATATGTGGGAATTTATTCACACCAAATATCCCTGTGTACTCACCATGTATGCACTCCCCAAAGTGCATAAGGATATCCAAAACCCCCCTGGGAGACCCATTATCTGAGGTAATGGGTGCATCTCAGAGGGCATTAGTCAAGTCATTGGTCAACATCTTAGACCACGTCTTGGAATTGGCCTTCTATACTAAAGACACTATCCACCTATTGCAAATATTGGAGAATATTAAAGTTCCGGTTTCGGCAATTTTAGTAACAATTGATGTGGAATCATTGTACAATAGCATTCCCCATGATTTGGGGGTTGCTGCTGTTGGACGAATACTCCAGCAGAGAGTAACACAGGAGTGGAAATTCACCAAAATTTTTATTGCAAATGTTTGACTTTATCTTAAGACACACTGTTTTCATGTACAAGGGTTCTCACTACCTCCAGGTACAGGGTGTAGCAATGGGAACGTGTTTCGCCTCCTCTTATGCCAACCTGTACCCGGGGGAGTGGGAAAAGGATTTCTTGTTGAATGATCAATTGGCCACATACATGCGCCATATGGCAGAGATACATAGATGGTATACTTCTTGTATGGGATGGTCCAGAAGAGATCTTAAAGGGATGTCTCAAACAGATGAATCGCAATGATTTCAATCTGTTCTTTACCATGGTGTATGATAAGGATACCGATATCCAAAAAGTTTACCTTAAGGATCAAGATGGTACACTAATCAGTTGGCTCTTCAGGAAGGAAACTGCAGGCACCACTTAGTTGCACGCGGACAGTTTCCACCCTGAATCCCTCAAAAAGTCTATACTCAATTTTTACGCTTAAAACGCAACTGTACTTCTTTTGAAGCTTTCCAACAGGAAACTGATGAGCTCAGTAAGAGATGACTAACCAGAGGCTACACTAAATCTTCCCTCAAAATGGCTTTTAACTGTGTGAAGGATAAAAATAGACAGCTCTCATCTTCAAAAAGAAGAAAAAAAAAGACAATGTTACTAGGATTATACTGCAATATTCCAACAAACATGAAAGGGTGAGGAAAATTCTTTCCAAACATTGTTAATTCTCACAGAAGATCCAATTCAAGGGTTTAGTAACCCCTAACCCACAGATCACCTCTAGAAAGGCAGGATCTATTGGTGGAATGCTCACACAAAGTGAATACAAAGAGGACTCAAAGAAGGACCCATGTAAGATCTGGGGTACTTTCCCTTGTGGAGCCTGCTCACATTGTGAGGTCATTGGCAGGAGGATTTTTTCACGTTACCAAATGGGGAACGCTTTCGTATCAAACATTTTGCAAACTGTAAGACACAGGGTGTGGTCTATCTCCTGCAATGTCAACGTGGAGCCTTCTATATAGGCAAGCCACTGCAGAAACTTGGACAACGGATTAGCAAGCATTTGCATAGTATGCAAATTGGCAACCTGCATCTTCCTCTTGGCAGACATGTAGCCAAGAGGCATGGATACAGAATGCCCAAGGTCAACTTCACAGTTTTGGATCGCGTACATATTCCAATTAGAGGGGGGACTGGAACAAGATTCTACTCCAGCGCGAAAAATTGATGGATTAGATATCTTAATGCCACTACCCGCCCAGGTTTAAATGAAGCTGAAAGCTTCAGACCCTTTCTGGAAGGATTCAGCTCAGGCAAAACTGACTCATTTGCCTAGTAGCAACCCCTCAATAGACCTTTCCCTTTATAACATCTGGGTAAGGTTTGATTGATTTTTCCTTCCTTTTAGCTAAATAAATTTTTCGTATACTATTGTTCTTAAAATATTTTGGGTCATATAATTGGTTTGCTCCTGGGTGTAGACTCTCAATATGGGGGGGGGGGGGGGGATCTTGGCCTGCAGGCCTTCACCCACATACCCGGCACACCCAGGCCCCTTTATTTACATATTTGGGGCCATATTTTCTCTCCTGAATCTTTGGACTGAGGTTTTTTTGCACCCTCTCCTGGGTTAAGGCGACTGTGTCGGCGGTTTTAGTTTCCAATATGGCCGCTGTCCTCATCCCCAGATGTGTATATACCGGTGTTGCAGCCACCCATGGTGTCTTTTCTTTGCGCCATGCGTGAGCACCACACTATGTCGTGCTGAATGCGTGTGTGGTTACCATCTCAAAACTGTTCATGTCGCGCCGGATGCGTGTCATCGCATCAAGTTGCGCGTGACGTTGTTGCACTGCGTCACGTTTTGCCACGATCTATGGCACACATGGGGCATATAAAGGAGACGCCATTTCTGTAAAGCCATTTCTTCCTTCACTGAATCCAAAACGGACGTTTGTGCAGTGGAGAAAACCTTTTCTCACGGGGGGTGGATTACAACAACCTGCTTGAATTAACTCGGATAAAGCCTGCTCCTAGCCCCTTTGTTTGTACTTTGGCTAAGCATATACGAGGCCTTGCTCAGTAAGCATTTGTGTTTTATCCCTTCACAGGATTGTCGCTATCCATTTGGATTAAGCGATTTCCTGTGAGGTTTACATACAATGCCAATTTGAACCGAGTATAAAATGTTTTATATATTTTTATGTACATTTTTCCACTTTTTCAGTTGAAAATCCTTGCCTCCCTCCTTTGATGTCTTGGGTGTCTTTATGGGATTTTCCAGTGGTCTCTGTATGTGGTGAAAGGCTTGTTCTGCAGACATTTATGATTCCCATGAAGGAATATCTTCTCCAATAATATAGCAAGATATGCAAGTTTGACACCTTATATTCTTCTAAAATGTTATGTCTCATTTAGATTCTAAATTGCATTTATATTCTATACTTTCAGAAGTGGTATTAGTCCCTGAAGAACAATATAGTTTATACGCATTTTGAAACTCGTTGGATACTCCCGCTACTCATCACCATCTGCAATATGCATGGATGGTACATTTGCAAGTAGTGGAAAAATACCACTTTAGGATGATCATTTGTGCAATATTATAATACATTTATAGGTTTCTTTGTATTGTCTCCCATGTGGGTATCTTTTAATCATGTTAAAATTTTGTATAAATAAACTTCAATGAATATTTTTTATTTTTCCAAAATGGCCTTAAAAATCCCATTTAGAGGCATTTACATTTTTTCATATACACAGGGATGATGGCAATTTACATGCCAAGCTACACGAGTCTCTAAATAGATTGCCCTGCATTTAGCTCCATCCATCTTCCCATCAACTCTGACCAGCTTCCCTGTCCCGGCTAAAGAAAAGCATCACCACAACATGATGCTGCCACCACTATGTTTCACAGTGGGGATGGTGTGTTCGTTTTCCGCCATATAGGGTTTTGCTTTTAAAGCCAAAAAGTTTCCATTTCTGACCAGAGCACCTTCTTCCACATGTTTGCTGTGTCCCCCACATGGCTTCTCACAAACTGCAAACGGGACTTCTTATGGCTTTCAACAATGACTTTCTTCTTGCCACTCTTCCATAAAGGCCAGATTTGTGGAGTGCACGACCAATAGTTCTGTGGGCAGATTCGCCCACCTGAGCTGTGGATCTCTGCAGCTCCTCCAGAGTTACCATGGGCCTTTTGGCTGCTTCTATGATTAATGCTCTCCTTGCCCGCCCTGTCAGTATAGGTGGACGGCATGTCTTGGTAGGTTTTTAGTTGTGCCATACTCTTTCCAGTGCTCTGAGATGTTCAAAGTTTGGGATATTTTTTATAACCTAACCCTGCTTGAAAACTTCTCCATGACTTTATCCCTGACCTGTCTGGGGTTTTCTTTGGCCTTCATGATGCTGTTTGTTCACTAAGGTTCTCTAACAAACCTGAGGGCTTCACAGAACAGCTGTATTTATACAGAGATTAAATTACACGCAGGTGGACTCTAAATCTAATTAGGGGACTTCTGAAGGCAATTGGTTCCACTAGATTTTTGGTTAGGGGTATCAGAGTATAGGGGAATGAATACAAATACATGCCACACTTTTCAGATATTTGTAAAACATTTTTGAAAATGTCACTCTCCAGATGTGGAGCTTGTAGGAGACATACCCAAAAAGACTTGCAGCTGTAATTGCCACGAAAGGTGCAACAAATGCACACCACACTTGTCACATATTTGTAAAAGAAAAAACAGTTGAAAAACATTTTTGTTTATTGTACATCATGGGACACAGAGCCTTAAGTAATTACTTAATGGGTTATAGTCTACTGTCAGGTGTAGACACTGGTAAACCCTAATTAAGGAAGTTTACTCCCCTATATAACCCCTCCTCTTTCCAGGAGCACATCAGTTTTTTCGCCAGTGTCTAAGATGTTGGCCACGAGTGAAGAAGTTCTCTGAGGAGCTCCAGGAGGGATCCATGCTGGATTTAAATTCCTCCATAAACATAAACCAGATCCATCCAAAAGTGCCACTGAGGCCCAAAATGGATGAAACCTGGGCCCTCGTATCTGAAGCATGAGGTTTTGCCTGTAATACCTCTCTTAGGGCTGGACCCCAGGAACCCAGGGCTTAGGTCTTGTTACATTACCTCAAGCTTCCTGATGTGGGATGCTATACAAGGCCCAAGGCAGTTGGACCCCGTTTTTAAGATTTGATTTTCTGTTAAAATCAGCAAAATCTTGCGGCGAGGACAAGGTAAAGGAAAGAGAGAGACTTGGAAATGTATAGATGTTTTTAATATCTTTCTTTGAAGGAAAAAAATTGTCATGCCTTAAAATTTCCACTAGATGGAGTCTATGCACATACCTTACTCTGTTGTCTCACTGTTTGCTCAGTTACGTGCCTGGCTGCACAGCGCGCGGAAGCAGATTTTTGCAAGGTAGGAAAAGCTGCAAAAAAATGTATTTTTTCTTCCCCTGATGGAACCAGAGGGTTAGAGGGACAGCAGCGCTGTACCCCCCTTACATTACCCCCCACCATGGGGGAGACGGAGGGTCCCGCTATTATACCGCTGAAAGTTTGTAACTGTGGCTGTATTTTTTACCCAGGTCTCTGCCTCATTGCAGGAGGCTCTGCTGCCCCTCCTGCTTGTGTTGGGTCTGGGGAGGGGGCGGGGCCTAACGCAGGTGCTGTGAAAACATCCACTGACGAATGGCAGGCTAATAGATAAATACAGCTGTGTCAGTCTCTCCTCTGCTGAGGAGGAAACAAGCTGCCTGCACACAGGGACACGTATGGGCTGCAAAACTGGCATTTCCTGATTCAGGAAGGACACCCTTTTCCAGCACTAAGCTGAACTGTATAGCAATTTTAAAAGTATTGACTATTTTCAGCGATTTAGTGCAATGTGTATAGCGCCTCCGTTTTTGTACTTAGGACTATGCCTGCCAAAAAAAAAAAAAGACACCACAAAAGCCAAAAGAGTAAAAGGTTTCACCCCAGGCATTGGGATTTCAAGCTGTATTTCCATGCTGTCTTCTTCGCCTGAATTACCAATCATGGCAACTCAGGGTGAGCCATTAGAGCAAATTGTTGGTGCAGCTGCCTCTCGCATCTCAGCACCTGCATATGTGACTGAAGAAACCGTTCCCTCCGCACTCCAGGGTCTGGAAGAAAGACTAGCGGCTTTAATCGCATCCTCCATTCAAATGGATAGGAAACTACTAGGTCCCCCCCAGCTTTACAAGGGGAACAGTGGGCACACGATGAGGTTCTACCCTCAATCAAGAAGAGCTTACTGAGGAAACAAACATTAGATGAACCTTTTTCAGCGTTTCAATCTGTTCAGAGATGGCTCATTCCTCTTTCATGCTGCCTCTAACAGAGTCTCATGAAAACGTGGCCTCTTCCTTAGGTTCCTTAAAACCTTCCCATCCTTTGCACGCATTACTTAAACAGCTTATTTTTTCGGAATGAGATAAACCGGATAAACATTTTCTCCCTCCTAAGAGGTTCTCAATTCTCTATCCTCTGGAGGAAAAATTCTCCAAAAAAAATATGGAAAGTACCAGCAATTGACTCTGCGATTTCCAATGTGAATAATAACTTAACATGTCCTGTAGACAATGCACAGATGCTTAAAGATCCAACAGATAAGAAGTTGGAATCCCTGCTAAAGTCAGCTTTTTCCATAGCAGGTGCCGTCACCCAGCCCGCAGTCGCCAATCCCTAAAGGACCAATTCAAACAGGCCCTTAGGGTGCTTTCACACTGGGGCGTTTTTCAGGAGCTACAGCGCTAAAAATAGTGTCTGTGTAGTTCCTGAAAAAAGCGGGTCCTTTCACTCCAGTGTGAAAGCCGGATGGCTTTCACACTGGAGCGGTGCGCTAGCAGGACGGTAAAAAAAAGTCCTGCTAGCAGCATATTTGGAGCGGTGAAGGAGCGGTGTATTCACCGCTCCTACCCATTGAAATCAATGGGACACCGTGGGGATACCGCCGGCAAAGCAGCGCTAAATATATTTCTGCTGGGAAAAGTACCTTTTTACCAGTCAAAACATTTAAAAACTGACTCTCTCCTGCGCCAGGGGCTTCCGCCTCTATGCAGTGGTGATGGCCTCTGCCGTCAGACTCTAGAGGAAGGACTCAGGGTCAGACCCAGGCTCAAAAGAAGCCCTGGGGTAGGAAATCTGCAAAACAGAATCCTAAAGCCTCATGAAGAGACAACCCCCTCACCAAGGTGGGGGGGGGGGGGGGACTTCTGCTATTTTCAGAAGTCTGGAAAAAGGAAATTCAGGACAGATGGGTAATTTCCACGGTAACGCTGGGGTACAAGCTGGAATTCCAGGACTTTCCACTGTCTCGCTTCTTGAGGTCAAGCGTTCCCAAAGATCCAGAGAAAAAAAAAAAAAAAAAAGTCTTTCAGGCACTAGACAGATTAAATATCTCAAGGGGTAATCAGACATATACCCACAAAAGAGAAAGGTCTAGGATTTTATGCAAACCTTTATGGTACCAAAGCCAAATGGAGATGTCAGACCAATTCTAGATCTAAGAATCAATTCCTGAAGTTCCGCTCCTTCCACATGAAGACAGTTTGGTAGTTTCTATCCTTCTAGGAAGAGCACTTCTGGCATCAGTCGACATCAGGGATGCATATCTGCATGTCCCTATATTTCCTGCTCATCAAAAGTTTCTGCGGTTCGAGTTAGAACAGCAGCATTTTCAATTTGTAGCCCTGCCCTTCGGGCTAGCCACAGCACCTCGGGTGTTTACCAAGGTGCTGGCCCCACCTCTAGCCAGGTTAAGGGCACAGGGCATATTAATCGTAGCGTACCTAGACGATCTATTACTTATAGATCAATCAGCGACTCATCTGGAGCAAAGCGTACGCACTACAACCAACTATCTGAAAAGTTTGGGTTGGATTCTCAACCAAGAAAAATCTTACTCAATAGCGCTAAGAAGGCTGAAGTACTTGGGTCTGATCATAGATGCAGTCCAGGAAAGGGTGTGCTTGCCTCAGGCAAAAATCAACTCCATAGGAGAACTGGTGCGGAGGGTCAGGTCAAATGGCAAGCCCTCCATTCGCGTCTGCATGAGGTTGCTAAGAACCACGGTAGCTTAATTCGAAGCAGTTCCCTATGCCCAGTTCCATTCAAGACTGTTGCAAAAAACAGTATCCTGTCTGCTTGGAACAAAACAATTCAAGCTTTAGACTTGCCAATGCGGCTGTCCCCAAGAGTGGCCCAAAGCCTCACTTGGTGGTTATTAACCCAGAATCTGCTGTAGGGAAGATCCTTCAGACCAGTCATCTGGAAAGTGTCAACGACGAATGCCAGCCTTTCAGGCTGGGGAGCAGTACTAGAAAAAAGACAACTGTCCAAGGACAGTGGTCAAGTACCGAAAGAAGTTTGCCCATCAATATCCTAGAGATTCGGGCAGTACGCCTGGTTCTAAAGGCCTGGACTTTCAGGTAACGGGATTGTCCTGACGGGATTCAATGCCACAGCTGTGGCCTATATCAATCACCAAAAGTCTCAGCGCAGAGTGGTGAACCATATTCTAACTTGGGCAGAAAGGAATGTTCCATGCCTTTCTGCAATCTTCATTCCGGGAGTAGAGAATTGGCAGACAGACTACTTAAGTCGCCAGCAGTTATTCCCAGGGGAATGGTCTCTCGTTTGTCAAAGATGGGGACGTGGATCTTCTAGCATCCAGGTTCAACACGAAGTTGGTCAACTTTGTGGCCAGAACAAGGGATCCATTTGCATGCTGAATGGATGCGTTAGTGACCCCATGGGATCAGTTTTCACTGATCTATGCATTCCCCCCTATTCAGCTGCTGCCTTGACTTCTTTGCAGGATCAAGCTGAAAAAAAAAAGCTGACAATTCTGGTAGCACCAGCATGGCCCAGAAGGTCATGGTACGCAGAAATCATAAAGATGGCAGTGGAGGGCCCATGGTCCCTCCCACTATGGCCAGATCTGCTCTCTCAGGGACGGATATTCCATCCTTCCTTAGGCTACTTTCACACTGGAGCGGTGGGGGCGCTGGCGGTAAAGCGGCACTATATTTAGCGCCGCTTTACCGGCGTTTTAGCAGCGCATTTCGGCCGCTAGCGGGGTGGTTTTACCCCCCGCGAGCAGCCGAAAAAGGGTCAATACTGCCCGCAAACCGCCGCTGCAGCGGCGTTTTGCGGGCGGGTTCGGAGCGCTGCCCAATTGTTTCCAATGGGAACGGGCGATATAGGAGCGGTAAATATACTGCTCCTATAGCGAGCCAAAGATGCGGCTTGCAGGACATTTTCCAGCGTCCTGCAAGCGCACTGCTTCAGTGTGAAAGCCCAGCTGTTTCGGGTTGGTTTGCAGGCGCTATTTTTAGCGCAATAGCGCCTGCAAACCGCCCCAGTGTGAAAGGGGCCTTACGGTTTCTAAGTTTAACAGCTTGGCTATTGAAACCCACATTCTAAAGAAACGTGGGCTTTCCAGGTCAGTTATCTCTACCCTGATTAATGCCAGGAAGCCAGCTTCCAGAACTATTAGAGTCTGGAAGGCTTACGTTTCCTGGTATGAATTTCAAGGGTTAGCACCGTCGGAGACATATCATAGGCAGAATTCTTGCCTTTCTACAATTAGGGGTAGAAATTAAATTGGCCTTAAGTACTATTAAAAGGCCAAGTCTCAGCTTTAATCGGTCTGATTTCAAAGACCACTTGCTACTCTTTAGTCTGGGGTGACGCAGCTTAATCCGCCCGTCAAACCTCCCTTGAACCCTTGGGACTTGAACTTAGTTTTGTCTGTGTTACAAAAACAGCCATTTGAACAAATGCAACAGATTCCACTAGTTATTCTGACAAGGAAGTTGGTATTTTTGGTTGCTATATCCTCACAAGGAGGGTTTCAGAATTGGCTGCTTTTTCTTGTAAAGAGCCATATTTGATTTTTCATGAGGACAGAGCGGTGTTACACCCTCGTCCAGGCTTTTTGCCAAAAGTCATTTCAGGTTTACCTGAACCAGGATATTGTCCTGCCATCGTTTTTTCCAAAATCATGTTCCATTGAAGAAAAGTCACTACATTGTCTTGATGTAGCGAGAGCACTGAAAAGCTATTTAAAGAAAACTGCTCAGATTCGTAAGACTGATGTCTTATTAATTCTGCCAGAGGGTCCTAAGAAGGGACAGGCAGCGTCGAAATCCACTATTGCTAAGTGGATTCGGCAAGTGATAATTCAAACTTATGATTTAAGGGGTAGAATTCCCCCGTTTCAGGTTAAGGCGCATTCTACCAGGTCGGTTAGTGCTTCTTGGGCAGTGCGTCATCAGGCCTCCATGGCTCAGATCTGTAAGGCCGCAACTTGGTCTTCAGTGCATACAATCACAAAATGTTATCAGGTGGATGTAAAGAGGTACGAGGATATCGCCTTCGGGCAAAGTCTGCTGCAAGCAGCAGTATAAATTCTCAAGTCTGGGTGTACCCTGCGGGTTGTTTTCTCCCACCCCCTCGTGTGGCATTGCTATGGGACGTCCCATTAAGTAATTACTTAAGGCTCTGTGTCCCATGATGTACAATAAAGATAAAAATCCTATTTTAACAGCTTGCCTGTAAAATCCCTATCTTGGAGTACATCATGGGACACAGAGTTCCCTCCCCTCTTTTTTGGGATACAAGTATATTGCTTTGCTACAAAAACTGATGTGCTCCTGGAAGGAGGAGGGGTTATATAGGGGCGTAAACTTCCTTAATTATGGTTTACCATTGTCAACACCTGACTGTAGGCTATAACCCATTAATTAATTAAGGCTCTGTGTCCCATGATGCACTCCAAGAAAATGATTTTACAGGTAAGCGGTTATAAAAATCTGATTATCTTTTTCCTTCGACTGCACAATTAAGTGCTACTTTGTGTTGGTCCATCACATAAAATACATTTACGTTTTTGGTTGGAACATGACAAAATGTGGAAAATTCCAAGGGGTAGGAATACTTTTCAAAGGCACTGTATCAGGGACCTGGCTCAAAAAGCCCCACCCATCACTGCGCCTTTGTTCAGAAGGCTGACATCACAACCTAGCCTCAGATAGTTCAATGATCATTGCTGCTCTCTTCTGAAGATTAACATCAGGACCTGAGCCAAGAAGCCCTAACCATCACTGCTCCTCTTCAGAAGGCAGACATCAGGACCTAGCTTCAGATGGCACGATGATCATTGCTGCTCTCTTTTGAAGATGAGCATCAGGACCTGGGTCAAGAAGCCCTTACCATCACTGTCCCTCTCTTCAAAAGGCTGACATCTGGATGAGAATGGAAGCATCTCACCGTCAGTCAGCCATCTAACCACTTCCAGCTTTATATGCTGCAGAAAGGAATCTTGGGATATGCATTTTATGAAGATGTTAAAAGATGATATATAGATGCTGCTGAGGCACACTCATTCAGATGTTTGCTTCTGCAAACACAACAAATCAAGTGACTAATCTGGGAACCATCATAAAAACATATTTTCAAATGATTGCAGACCTCCAAAAAAAAAAATCAACAAACGTTTTGACTGTTATATCACCAGCCGTGAGATCCATTTAGGATAACAGCGCAACAAGCCATACAGCAGGAAAATATTACACTTAATGGAAAACAAAAATCACAAGCAATGAATTTCTGGCAGGAGATGAGTGCATAGTTTAATCATTTTAAATGCAGTCAAGAATGTTATTTGACTTAAATAAATCAAAGGATGGTGTGCAACTCAACCAATCAGATTTCATTATTCACCAATTGGACTCCAGAAAGGCTTTCACTTTTTCCCTCCCCCGTGCATTATAAACATATGCGTGTGTCCATTCTACTGAAACACATATTCACATTAAAAAGAAACTGACGTTAAAGCGGTATTAAACCCAAAACAGAGAGATTATATATACTTACTCTCTCTAGAGATAAAATAGATAGATAGGATAGATAGATAATAGCATAAGTTTAAGAATCATTAGATCCGGTGGCTGCATTTGTTTTTTTTAGAAAACTAAAGCAACCATCACATCTAAGAATTGGTAAACTGCAATCTAATAAATGGTTGTCTTTGGGTTTAATACTGCTTTTAAGTAAATAACATGGATAAAAAACAGACACAGAATGTTTGTACCTTCTAAAGTGTGCTGCAGTTCCAGGACCTGGTTAATCAGTCGAGTCTTTTCTTCTAGTTCTACTTGATTTTCTACTTCCAGAGCTATATATAAAATTAAAATATGATTTATATTAGAATGAACAAGATTTTTTTTTATGGGTGAAGCTACAATCTGAACACATGGGGAAAAACTAATCTAAGCGAAATGAAGTCTGAAGATGTAGTGGTAAAATTTAAAAGCAGAGTTCCACTCAAAAGTGTAACTTCTTGCTTTAAGTTCTCCTCCCCAGCTCCCAGCAAAACGGAGCTTTTGGGGGAAGGAGCGGGAACCCGATTTTGACAGGTATGCGCTTCCGTTCCCGGTGGCCTTAGGCGATCGGAAGTGGAAGTTCTCCTTCCCCCCTCTCTCCTGAAGTCTTCTGGGACACAGGACAGGTCCTAGAAGACTTCAGGACCAATCACAGAGCGCAGCCCATAGTAGAGATGCCAGCACCACCGAGGGAGAAGAAAGAAAACTGCTGGGGTGAGTGCACCGCTAGACTGTTGGACAGGTAAGTGTGCGTTTATTAAAAGTCAGTAGCTACACTTTTTGTAGCTGCTGACTTAAAAAAAAAAAAAAATAAATAATAATTAAAATTAAAAAACCACACAAATGACTGGAACTCTGCTTTAAGGCTCGTACAAAACTATAAAGAAAAAACAGGCAAATATTTTTGTCCAAAAATTTTTTGTATAGGGTGTACACAACTTTCGACAGCCAAATCCGACTTTTCGGATGAAAATTCCCTAATGGACAAACTTCAAAATTGCTCATACGGGAACAGAAGAAACGGTTTAACCACTTGCCAACCAGCCGCCGCAGTTTTACTGTGGCAGAATGGCACGGCTGGGCGAAAACGACGTTATGTTACATTGCGTCGCCCTGTGGTCACTAGGGACGCGGAGGCACGCTTGCCTGCTGCTCGCCCCTGGAGCCGATGAGAGTGCCCGGCGGGCGTGATGACCGCCGGGCTCCCGCGATCGCTCGTGACACACCAAGAACCGGGATCTGTGTATAAACACACAGATCCCGGTTTTCTGAGGGGAGAAGAGACTGATCGTGTGTTCATACAAAGTATGAACAGCGATCTGTCATCTCCCCTACAGTCCCCTCCCCCCTTCAGTTAGAACACAGAGGGAATACAGTTAACCCCTTCCCTGCCAGTGACATTTTTATAGCACTGATCGCTCTATAAATGCCAAATGGTCCCAATAACGTGTCAAAAGTGTCCACCATAATGTTGCAGTCCCGATAAAAACCAGAGCGCCGCCATTACTAGAAAAAAAAAAAAATATAATATATATATATATATATATATATATTATAATATAAATTTAAAAATAAATATATTTATATATATATATATATATATATATATATATATAATTTTGTAGACGCTATAACTTTTGCGCAAACAAATCAATATAAGCTTATTGCGATTTTTATTACCAAAAATATGTAGAATACATATCGGCGTAAACTGAAAATAAAAAAAATTAGCTTTAATTATAAAAAAAAAAAGGCGATATTATAGTAAAAAGTACAAATTTCTAGATTTTCGCTCTTTGTTTATTGCGCAAAAAAATAAAGCTCTATTTGTGAGAATAAAAGGACATCAATTTTGTTTGGGTGCAGCACTGCACGACTGCAGACTTGTCAGTTAAAGTGACGCAGTGCCGAATTGCAAAAAAAATGGCCTGGTCATTCAGCAGCCAAATCTTCCGGGGCTGAAGCGGTTAAAGTGTACTGTTTTCATACAAGAAAAAAAAAAAAAAAAAAAAAAATCAGAAAAGAAAGATTGTGCATGATCAGAAACAAACAAAAAAAAATAAAAATAAAAAAAAAAGCCTTTGTTGTACCAGAATTTTTGTTTATCAGTTCCGATTTGCTGCGAAGCAATGAGGAAAAAAATAAAAAAAATCATACGATCTTTCGACTGATTTTCTTTACATTAACTCAGCTATATCTATAACCAAAGTCACAATATCAAGATTTCTATTGTATGTCGTGCATGTTCTAATGTACAGGCAACAAATACAATTGCTCATCTGTGAGCAGCTGCAAAAGCAGAAACAGCTGAACTGCACAATAGCTAAACAAAAGAGCTCAGACATTCTTGAAGTACAGAGTACATATACTAATCCTTCCTGCAGTCCAGCAAGAATACCTGGCATTTCCAGGTATGGAGGAGCAGGTGACCTGCTCCCACATAGTGCCCAGGTCTAGCAGCTAATCACTAGGCCCAAGCACTTTATGAGCAGGGGAGTAACATCCCTGTTCCCTCAGTGCCACACCAATGAGCTGTGAGGGAGAACAAGTAGGATGAATTTAAGGGGAGATGCCCTTTTCAGAGACACTGTCACCGAGCCAATTTCAAATCCTTTCTAGTACATACAGCGGGTAAAATAAGTATTGAACACATCACCATTTTTCTACATAAATGTATTTCTAAAGGTGCCATTGACATTAAAATTGTCACCACATGATTGGTAACAACCCATGCAATCCATCCAAAGAAACCAAAAACAAAATACATTCAGAATTGAAGTTATGTATAATAAAATGGAATGACACAGAGAAAAAAAGTATTGAATGTGCTAACTGAAATGTAATACTTTGTACAAAATCCTTTGTTGGTAATGACAGCTTGAACACACCTTCTGTATGAAGAAACTATGTGCATGCATCTCTCAGGTGTGATTTTGGCCCATTCTTCCACACAAACAGTCTTTAAAAAGCTTGGACGGTTCCGTTGCCCTCTTTTTTGAACTCTGAACCTTAGTTCTTTCCATAGATTTTCTAGTGGATTCAAGTCAGGTGATTGGCTGGGCCATTCTAGCAGCTTTATTTTATTTTCTTTCTTTGAAGTCAATTGAGAGAGTTCCCTTGGCTTTGTGTTTGGGATCATTGTCTTGCTGATATGTCCATGCTAGTTTCATCTTCATCATCCTGGTAGATGGCAGCAGAGTTTTAGCAAGAATGTCTTAGTTCATATTTACATTCATCCTTCCTTCAATGATATGAAGCTTGCCAGTACCGTATGCTGAAAAAACAGTCCCACACCATGATGTTCCCACCTCAAAACTTCACTGTTGGTATGGTGTTTTCAGGGCGATTTGCCATTTCATCTCCAAACATGGTGTGTATTATGGCATCCAGAGTTCAATTTTGGTCTAACTCTCATCTGACCCGACTATATTCTCACAGTATTTCACAGGCTTGTCTAAATGTTGTGCAGCAAACTATAAATGAGCTTCAACATGCTTTTTCTTCAGCAATGGGGTCTTGCGTGGCGAGCGAGCATACAGGTCATGGTGGTTGAGTGCATTACTTATCGTTTACCTTTAAACCATGTACCTGCCAATTCCAGGTCTTTCTGAAGCTCTCCACAAGTGGTGCTTGGCTCTTGGACAACTCTAATTCTTTTCACTCCTGTCATAAATCTTGCGAGGAGAACCTGGTTGTGGCCGATTTATGGTGAAATTATGTGCTTTCCACGTTTGGATTATGGCCCCAACAGTGCTCACTGGAACATTCAGAAGTTTAGAAATCCTTTTGTAGCCAATGCCATCAGTATGTTTTGCAACAATAAGGTTGAAAAGGTCTTGAGATGGTGCTTTGCTTTTACCGATCATGAGAGGTTTCTTCCGTGTCACCTTGTTAATGAGACACCTTTTTATAGGCCATTAGTTGAGACTGAACCAGCCGATATTAATTTGCACTGACAAGGGTCAGGATCGCCTTTCAATTACTGATAGATCAGATTTGGTGACTTGGCTATCCAAGCCATTATGCACATCCCATTATTCATTTGTTTAATACTTTTTTTTTTTTTTTTAATTTTTTTTTTATTTCAAGGAACAAGGCCCACGCGGACCAACGTGTTACATATTAACAAACAATACAGGTAGTGGTTCAACAATACATTTCACATTTTAGAAACGAGCCAGACAGTAGGCAGTAACCGTGCAGAACGGGTTCATAACCATTGTAGTGTACTGAAAATTGAATAGTCCTCTCCTGCCTAGTGGCAAGAATATGTATGTATAGGGTGAATCATGTTTGGGGTGTTCTTGTTGATCTCTGCATGCAGGGGGGTTGGTAAATAATCACCTCCCCATTACGTGTTGCATATAGTATACCTTATTGTATAGTCTAAGGAGTCTCGTGGTCCCGCGGGTCCAGTCCCCAGTTATTTTTCTTTTTTATTCAAGTAGCTGTCGTCGCCCCCCCCACCCCAGCCCCCCATTTGTGGGGAGCTGCAGTGCAGGCAGGCGAAGCCAACCGGGAACCAGGCGAGCAAAAAAGAGAGATTAAGAAGAAAGGGGAGTAGGCAGAGAATAAGAGATGGGGGGGGAGGGGGGGTGGAATTAGTGGGAGGGGGAGGAGAGAGGGGGTGCGTCCCGTGGCCACGGAACGCCTCCAGATCTTGTGTTAAGTTGGGGACCAGTGTCCACCCGTCATCACGGGTAGACCTCTAAGATAGCATCCTATTTTTAGTGTTCACTCAGTGTCGTCTGATCCTAGGAGAGTTTGGCCTTCGTCAGAATATATAAATATACTCCATAATTGCCAGGTTTTGGTGTACGTCTCATGTCTTTCCTGTGCTGTTAAAATGAGATCTTCCATTTTTCTTATTTCTTCTACCTTTCGAAGCCATAGTTTAATGGTCGGGGGGGTGGCGGACTTCCAACATAGTGGGATACAGGCTTTGTCATCTATAAGCGTCCTTTCAGTGAATTTCTGCATGGTCTCGCGTATCGCTGTCCAAAATTGTGTCAGTCTGGGGCAGGACCAGAAGATGTGCAACAGGGAACCCTCCTCTGTCTGGCAACGCCAACAGCGATCTGATGTCAGTGGGAATAGTTTATGTAGTAATGCAGGGGTTTTGTACCATCTGGAGAGTATTTTGTAGTTGGTTTCCTGGGTTTTTGCACATATGGAAGATTTATGTGTGTACTTAAGAATACGTTGTCTTTTGGTGTCATCGAATTGGATTCCCAGATCCCTTTCCCATTTGAGCAGTCCTGGGGGTGTAAAATCCTCTGGGGGTGCATTCAGGAGAGTGTAGGTCAAAGAGAGTGTATGTGGTATGGGACCCCTATCGTTGCATAAGTCCTCCAGTGACGTTAGTGTCTGGTCTATGTCTCTCGGGGGTGGCAAGGAGTTCAGGAAGTGACTTAATTGGAGAGCCCTCATAAAGTCTAGGCGGAACGGGCCTGTGGGGTCAGAAAGTTCCGCAGCCGTTTTCCACCGCCCACCCGAACTAAAATGGGAGGCCTGGTGGATGCCCGATTCCGAAAGGGTACGGAAGTGTCTGTCTGTTAGCCCTGGTGTAAATAGTGGGTTTCCCAAGATGGGTTGTAGAGGTGAGTTCTGGGAGGAGAGAGGTGTCCTGGTCACTATTCGGGCACATATCCTTGATGTATTGCCTATTAATGGGTGGGATTTAATTTCTGGTGATAGTCCCAAGTAACACCATGGGGTGCCTGGGAGGGGGATCTCACTTTGTGTTTGTTCTATGGAAGTCCATAGTTTGGTTTCTTGGTGTCGGCTCCAGTCTATGAGCCTCACCAAATGCGTGGCATGGTAATAGGCGCGAAGATTAGGGAGCGCTAGTCCTCCGTGTAGTTTGGGGAGTACTAGTAATTTGTTAGCTAGTCTAGGCTTTTTCTTGGCCCATACGAATTCTGTAAAAAGTTTTTGCACTCGTTTGAAATATGTGATTGGGATGTGTATGGGCAAGGCTTGCATGAGATATAAAAACTTTGGGAGTATCATCATCTTTAAAATGTTGCAGCGTCCTAGCCAGGAGTGCAGTCCTGGGGTCCATTGAGTCAGCAAGGATTTGACTTGTTTTAAGAGTGGGGGGAAGTTGAGCTCATATATTTTTGAAAGTGAGCTAGGTATATGAGTTCCCAAGTATTTAAGGGCAGTTTTGGTCCATTTTAATTTAAAGCTAGATTGGAGGTGTGCGAGCTGAGAGTTGGGAATCTGTACTCCCATTGCCTCTGACTTGTCAAAGTTGATTTTTAGGTTGGAGAGTGTCCCGTATAAAGTAAATTCGCGGAGAAGGTTTGGTAGTGATATTAATGGGTTTGAGAGGGAAAATAACAAATCATCTGCATAAGCGGAGACTTTGTACTGGGTGCGGTTCATTGTAATACCTGATATGTTCGGGTTACTCCTTATGTGACATAGGAAAGGTTCAAGGGATAGGGCGAACAAAAGGGGTGACAGTGGGCAGCCCTGGCGTGTCCCGTTCGTAATTGGGAAAGGGTCTGAGAGTACTCCATTGGCTCTCACCCTAGCTGTCGGCGTCGTATACGCTGCCTTTATCCATTTCATCATATTATTGCCCAAACCTACATGTTTCAATGTGGCGAGCATGAACGTCCAATTCACCCTGTCGAATGCTTTCTCAGCATCTGTGCTGAGAAAGACGCAGGGTGTACCGGAGGTGGTGGCTTTGTGGATCAGGTTCAGTGCTTTGATGGTATTGTCTCTAGCCTCTCTGGTTGGGACAAAACCTACCTGGTCCAGGTGAATTAGACGGGGTATGTGGGTTTGCAATCTAGTGGCAATTATCTTAGTGAACAGTTTGAGGTCCGTGTTCAATAACGATATTGGGCGGTAGCTCCCACATTGGGATGGGTCCTTCCCTTCTTTAGGGATTACCGCTATCTGGGCCTGTAGTGTGGTGTCATGTAAATTACCCTCCCTACTGAGGTCGTTAAGCGTTTTAACCAGATGATTACCTAATGAGGGAAGTAGGGTCTTATAGTATTGGACCGTAAGTCCATCTGGCCCTGGGGCTTTGTTACGTTTCGTGTTTAATATTGCCATTTGCAGTTCTGTCAGTGTTATAGGTTCGTCCAGAAGGTCACGCGTGTCTGTCGGTAAAGTGGGCATTGTTGACTTTTTGATGTATTCTGATACCTTCCCTACTGTAGGGGGGTTTACCGGTAGATTATACAGGGATTGATAAAACAATTTGAATTCTTGGGTTATTTGTCGGGGCAGGGTTTTTTTGTGGCCTGTCGTGGAGTATATGTGTGGGATGTAAGAGGCTGCTGTTTGGGATCGTAGGGATTGCGCAAGCAATTTACCGCATTTATTCCCTGATTCGTATACTTTCCTGCGGGAGATCTGCATTGCCGCCTTGGCCTTAAAGTGGAGTATGTCTGTTATTTGCTTACGTACTATGTCTAATTCGTTCCCCAGGAGTCTGGTCGGTGTCTGTTTATGTCTGGTTTCCAGTTTTTGGAGTTTGTCTATCAGTGTTGCAATTTGGGCTGTTCTCTGCTTCTTTAACCTTGCACCGTGTTTTATTAGTACTCCCCGTATGACCGCCTTGTGAGCTTCCCAGATAAGTCCCATATTACAATCTGCTGTTAGATTTGTCTGGAAATAGTGTGCGATTTCTTTTGTCACGTCTGATACCACCTCCGGGTCTTGCAACAGGCTCTCATTGAGTCTCCAAGGCTGTCTCTGTCTCCTATTGTGATCAGTTAGTGTATAATGCATGGAGACCGGGGCGTGGTCGGACCACGTAATTGATCCTATACTCGTGTCTCTTAGTGCCTGAAGCTGGTTGTGTGGGAGTAATAGGTGGTCAATACGGGAGTATACCTGGTGCGTGCGAGAGAAGAAGGTGTAGTCTCGTTCTCCGGGGGGGGAGAGTCGCCAGACGTCTATTAACTGCATATCATGTAAAGTCTTGTGAATTGTCTTACGGGTGCTACGGGAGGAGGATGATGTACCCGTGGAGGTGTCTTCTGCTGGGATCAGGGGGACATTAAAGTCTCCCCCCACTATAAGTTGGCCTTCTGTGAAACCGCGGAGTGATAGTAAGGTCCGTTTGAGAAAAGAGTCCTGTTGGCTGTTTGGGGCGTACAGATTGGCGATGGTCACCTTCTCGTCTCCTATTAGCCCTTTAATAAATAGAAATCTGCCTGCTGGGTCATTTCTTAGCTCTATTAACTTCCAGGGAACTCTAGCTGCAATTTGGATAGAAACGCCCCGAGATTTGGCTTCTAGATAGGTGGAGTGGTATACCGTCGGGTAACATCTGTTCTTCAGGATCGGATATTTATCCTCTCTGAAGTGAGTCTCCTGTAGAAGTACAATATCTGCTTTCATGCGTCTCATGTCGTTTAATAACATTTTCCTTTTTTCTGGGACATTCAGTCCTTTGACATTTAAGGTGACTATCTGTAGTGTATCCATGGCCACGGGAGGAAGGGGGGAGGGGCGAGGGAAAGTGTGTTGGGTATGAGGAGAGATATCAAGATGGATGAGGGTTTAGGGGTCGGTGAGGATGAGAGAGTTTGGGAAAGGAGAAGGAGAGAGCCGGTCTGTCCAGACCAGCCACAAGAAAGTATTTGCTCTCAGCAGGCACCGTCCAGCAGTGCAACTTCTAAAGGGACAGCAATTTGCTGTTTTTGCTACCTTGCCAGGACTAGCTGGGAAGGCGTCTACCTATGTAAGGGAGTGATCAGCAAGGGCAATCAGGAGAAACTCCCTGCCCTTCCCGGCCCCCGGACCACAAGTGAATATGAGAGTGTGAATAATTATTCATTTATCATGTGAGTGACAGTAGCATACGAACCAAGTACAAACCGTCTAAATTAAACAAAATAAATCAAAACATTGTTAACAGGTTGTTCAGAGTCTAAGCTTGGCAACCTTACCATTGTATCTCTGAGGTGCTTTAGCTGGCTGTAGTGAAGTGTTACAAAAGTGGATGCTAATTCTTGGTCACTAAGTAGCGCCCCCCCCCCCCGACCGCATGCAGAGGCCCGTCGGATAGGAGTCTTGGACTCTCTCCTCCGTAGTCTCCGTGAGTGTATACGCAGCCAGGGTGGGAGGCGCGCCACAGCAGTGATTCGTAAGTGCACGTATTTTCTAGTGTCAGCCCCCCATCAACCTTAGTCCAGAGAGAACAAATCAACAGTACCCATGGCATCTGATCAATAGTTTCCAACAATTCCCCTTCCTTGGTACCCATATAACCTCCACATTAAGCATCAAGTCCCGTTGTGTGGCATAGATGGGAGTCTGAGATCACCCCTCCTCCCTCCACCCCCCTGGGCCTGTTCTAGGGATCTTACCCTGGTTTCCAAAGAGGACAGTTGCGTCTCACCAGAGGAGACCCGTGTCTCTATAGAGTGCAGTTCCTCTCGGACCTCCTGTATCTCTTTGCTATGGGCTTCCTCTATGCGCATAATCAGGCCCTCTATGTCTGCTCTCGTGGGCAGGGCCTCAATGTCCGCCCGTGTTGGTAGTGCCCTGAGCATGTCTCGGAGGTCTTCATCTAGCCGTGACTGCGAGGGGCCCGCCATAGTTGGTCGGAACAAGTCCGGGGTCCCCGGGAGGTCCTCTAGGTCCGGTGGGGTTACGTAGGTGCTGCTTGCTGTGTAGTGCTCGCCGTGTCTCTGCGAGTCGCACGGGGTGTATGTTCAATGGCGCCCGAGGACGGTCTCGGGGTGGTCCCAAAGAAGCTGGAGATGCTCTGTTGTGAGTTGTTTTGGCCAGTTCCACGGGTCGCCGATCTCGTCCGGTACTTTGTGGGGTCACTCATGCCGTTTTCACACTCATTTAAAGTAGCGTTTTGGTCCTCAGAGGCCGGGTCAGACCGGAAGCCCCCCTAGAGCATAGCTCTATTCGGCCATTGCTAAGCCACGTCCCCCGGGCAGGCTAAAAAAAAAAAAAAAAAAAAAAAAAAAAAAAAAAAAAAAAAAAACAAGGGTTTCCGTGATGGGTGAGTCTGGAGCAGGAATTATGGGGAGGCAGCTAAGAGGCCTGGGGTGTAGCAATATGGCCGCCTCTCCTGTGTCTTTCAACTGTAAAGTCACAGTGTGCCCTCTCCAGCGACCCTCTGGTATCTTGTGGATCGTCCTCTGTGGCTGGGGGGACCAACTGAAATGTAAGCAGATTTTCCTGGAAAAGCACTATAGACGGGCGCTGAGGGTGCTGAGTAGGCCGCAAGATGGCGGCGGGCCGTGTTTGTGGAGGATTTGGAGGGCAGGGCACAGTCTCTGCAGCTTTTGGTAGGGTCCCAGGCCTTAGTCAGGGCCTGGGGGGCTTGTAAGGGTTTCCGTGATGGGTGTGTCTGGAGCAGGAATGATGGGGAGGCAGCTAATAGGCCTGGGGTTAGCAATATGGCCGCCTCTCTCCTGTGTCTTTCAACTGTACACAACTATTTCTGAAATTATTTGTTTTGGTTTCTTTGGGGGGCCTGAAATGTAAGCAGATTTTCCTGGAAAAGCACTATAGACGGGCATAGGTTGTTGAGTAGGCCGCAAGATGGCGGCGGCCGTGTTTGTGGAGGATTTGGAGGGCAGGTCACAGTCTCTGCAGCTTTTGGGAGTGTCCCATTATTCATTTGTTTAATACTTTTTATCTGTCATTCCATTTTAGTACACAACTATTTCTGAAATTATTTGTTTTGGTTTCTTTGCATGTATGGATTGCATAGGTTGTTGCTGACAATTTCATGTCAATAGCACCTTAGAAATATATTTACCTAGAAAAATTGTGACGTGTTCAATACTTAATTTTACCCGCTTTACATTTACATTAATTTAAGGGAATTTATCAAACCTGGAGCAGACAGAATCTGGAGCAGCTATGCAATGCAACCAGATTCTAGCCTTAACTTGTTCAGTTAAAGTGGAACTAAACCCTTCTATCCTTTGCAGCCAAGGAAGCTGCCATCTTGGCCTCTAATCCGCAGATGTGATTGGTCATGACACCAGCCATTTGATGGCTTGACAGTTTGGTTAAGAGCAGAAGCAGCCTTGATAGTTCTCATGCATGGCATGCTTTGAATATAATTTTGGGAAACCGTTAAATCGATGGGTTTAGCTCCGCTTTAAGCTACAAAAATGATGGAAGCCAATCAATTGTCATGCACAACTCCTCCAGAAAACAAATATGCAATGATACATACCATCCATGTCAGAGTTCATCATCATTGAGGAGGTGTCTAAGGGACTGAACTGTAACTGCAAAGTACGAAAATCTGGGGAAGATAAAAAAAAAAAAAAAAAAAAAAAAAGAAGTTCAGTTCACAAATACATCAGAAAATCAGGATGCAATGCTACAAATACCATTTCTTTAGTATTCAAAATGCTCAGCTTTCTGAGAAGTGATACATCAGTTATCACAGTCTTCTATCTCGTGAAGGTTTTCCCACTAGTGTGAGACTAAATAAAATGAGATCTCCATCTCTCTCTCACACACTATGCAAGACTGTTGGTCAACTTATACCTGTAGGCCAATTGCGGCACAAAACTGGCAGAGTTAGCATTCCCTTATTGTGCCTTGTTACTAGGATGCTCCAGTCATTGGACACTCGCCTGCAGCATCACAGAAGCAAATTATCCCCTTCGGTCAAAACCCCAAGCATATGCAGTGCGCTCTCCCATAGCAACAGTGGCTGAGCTTGGAGTTGCTGAGATGTTCCTAATCCTATTAGTTTTTCTATTACATATGTGGAAACATCTGTATCTACCCATATTAGCAGGAGTCAGTGATATGTGAACCAGCTCCATAGAGAGCCAGTCACAATCTCCAGTGTGAATTTGCACCGGGTCCTGTGTGTCTTTTGGTCAGTTTTGGGTCCGAATTCCGCCAAAAATTTGACCTGAAATGGTGAAAAGGGATGCACCGGACCCCTGCTGTGAGCTGCATGCGGCTTAGATGTGAACCCAGCCTCAATCCACTTCAAATCGCGTAAAACTGTAGCTCTGTTTGAGGGAGCACTTTACAACTGAGTTCCAGGAGTTCATAGGCTCCCCGTGGCTGTGCTGTTGCTGGCACTGCCTCCTCTCCCCTGCAGCAGCCACTCACTGACAGGGGAGCCAGAGCTGCAAGATCACATAACTGAATAGGAGTGGATTCAAAATTAGGAATGTACACACCTTTATACAGTTTAGGCAGTAAGATGGATCATTAAGAATTGTTATAGTTAGGCCTATCTTCCAAATGCTGATCCAGACCAGAGAAAAGACAATATGTGTCCAGAGATTTCTTCCTGGGTCAAAGTAAGCCTTCAAGCACCCGAAAAAAACAGGATGGTGGATCAGCCCCTATAGCAAGAGATCTGGCCAATCTGGTAGAGCCCATGGAGCGTCCAACAGGAGTTCGATGAGGTCCGAGTACCAAGTCAAATTGATCCCATGGAGCACAAGGCATCCACCAAAGCTAAAAAAAAAAAAAAAAAATCATCTACTTCTATTCAATTTAAGCAATGCCTTCTCCCTCTTTAAAGTGGGAGTAAACTCCCATGCATAATTTGTACCTACAGGTACTGTAAATATCTCCTAAACTTGCACCGTTTATGCAGCCAGTGACGTCGCCAGCGCATCCGAGTTGAAGGAACGGCCACCCAACCGAAGGACTCAAACCCAGAAGGAAGACCGGGTGAAGATGGAAGCCCTGTCAGCTCGTCACTGGAATGCTTTGCTCTAAGGTAGGTTTCACACAATGTGCTAGTATGCAATGCATGGGGGGGTTCTTTTTAGTCGGAGCAGCAAGAAATGTCCACAGAAGGTGCTCTATAGGCCAGCAAACTCACTTGAGCTAAACCCCATAGAGAATCTGTGGGGTATTGTCAAGAGGAAGACACAACCCCCCAGACCCAACATAGCGGAATAGCTGAAGGCCGCTATCAAAGCAACCTGTGCTTCCATAACACCTCAGCAGTGCCACAGGCTGATCACCTCCATGCCACATTGATGCAGTAATTAATGCAAAAGGAGCCCCCAAGTATTTTTTATTTGTTTCACAAAGGTTCCAAGTATTGAGTGCATACTATATTGTATATGGACATACTTTTTAGTAAGCCAACTGATTTGTATTAAAAATTAAATAAAATTAACTTTGATGATATTCTAATTTTTGGAGATGCACCTGTACAGGTCTCTGGCCCAGCCCCACCTTGGAACGAAGGAGCAGACCGATGAGGTTATACCTCTGTCACACTTTCTATCAGCACACTCCTAGCCTGAGCTCTACTGTACAAGACAGCATGAGGCCAATACCAAGCCAAGTTAATGTACTTTTACTGCTTGCATCTAAAGATTCAATTTAAAGGATGCATCGTTGAATATGGAGCTTCGGGAATTTGTCTTTTATAGCTGCCTGGAGTTCACCTCTAATGGGGTTCTCAGTATACAAGGCCAGTTAGATGCTTTAGACCACTAATCAACTTCTATATACTGCCAGTAGTTGCACAAGTCTGCCACATCAATACCATTTAGAACTGCCCTTCTGTTGAAGGTGTTTTTTTTTTTCTATTTATAATGTATTCCCTTGGGCTTTTTTAATAATGAAACATTTCTTTAATTTGGCATTTCCTCTGGAATGCTATTGGTAGCAGACAAACTACAATCTGTGCTTTTAGAGCATTTCTTACCGGAAACTATTAAGCAGCTCCTCCAGCAGATACATTAACTACTAATGTCCATGCACTGGACTGTAGACTGCAAGCCAACATCATATCTTCACATCCACCTAGACTGTTAGCCACTCCGACAAGGACATTTTCACATAGGTGTATCGATAAATGGATTTGTTAGTAAAGATGTGCTTTAGATGGGAATTTCATTAAAGTTTACAACCCCAAATCCCAAAAAGTTGGGACTGTAAAATCTACTTGAAATAGAACGCAATGATTTGCAATAGAATATACTGCATAGGCCCAGAAAGACTTCCAAAAACGACTGTCTTAACACATGTACAGCACTATCGTTCAAAGAAGTCATCTGAACATGATCCAGAAACACTGCCATCTTCTCTGGGCCAAAGCTCATTTAAAATGATCTGTTGCAAAGTGAAAAAAAAAATAAAAAATAAAAAATAATAAAAAGTTCATCTGTGGTCAGATGAATTGAAATTTGTCATTTTTGGCAGCAAAGGGCACCGGGTCCTCCAAACTATTGAGATGGACCTTCTGGCTCATCAGCACTGAGTTCAAAAGCCTGCATCTCTGATCTCTGGTGGTGTATTAATGTGTATGGAATGGGCACCCTGCACATCTGGAAAGACACCAATCAATGCTGAAAGATACATCCAGGTTTTAGAGCAGCGCATGCCTATCCAGACTACATCTTTTACAGGGAGGGCCTTACATATTTCAGCAGGACAATACTAAACCACATACTGCATATATGACAACAGCATGGCTTCGTACAAAAAAAGTCCACACTGCTCACATGTGAGCCGGCTCCAGCAGCACGATCTCCTGACTGCAGGGTGCTTGTCCAGTCGCAGCTGAAGCAATACTGAAAGGAAAAAACAGATGGCTGCACACCAAACCGAGATCCAAATGCCTTTATTTGCATAAAACCATGAAGAGCACTACATGTATAAGCAAAGGAGGACCGGCTTACATGTGGTTTCACACACACATTTTGCTTTATCAAAGTAAACATGAAAGCTGGTCCTCCCTTGCTTGTACATGTAGTGCTCTTCATGGGTTAATGCAAATAAAGGCATTTGGATCTCAGTTTGGTGTGCAGCCATCTGGATTTTCCTTTAATTTTAACATGGCTTTGTAGTAGAAAAGTCTGGGTGCTTAACTGGCCTGCCTGCAGTCTAGACCTTTCACCAACTGAAAATATTTGCTGCATCTTGAAACTAAAAACATAACAAAGATGACCCAGGACGGTTGAGCAGTTAGAATCCTATATCAGGCAAGAATGAGACAACATTCCATTCCCAAAACTCCAACAACTGTTTCTCAGTTTCCAGACATTTACAGAGTATTAAAAGAAAAGAGGATGCTACACCGTGGTAAACATGGCCCTGTCCCAACTTTTTGGAAACATGTTGCTGCCATCAATTTCAAAATTACCTTTTCTTTTTCTTAAAATGGTACATTTTCTCAGTTTAAAAACTTTTGATCCGTTTCCTCATCTCTATTGTGAATAAAATATGGGTTTATGAGATTTGCAAATCATTGCATTCTGTTTTATGTACATTTTACACAGAGTCCCAACTTTTTTTGGAATTGGGGTTGTATTATTTCTAATATACACTACAAGAAATTGTTTAAAAATCAGGAACAGCTAAATAACCAACAAGATACATTCAGCCTTTCAAAGGGGACCTGAACTCTAAAGGTTAAGATTTGCTATGTTATGGGGAATATTTGCAAATGTTAATAATTCCCAAGAATCATTCCCAAAACTAGAAGTTGCGTCCTGGCGCTTGTGGCATAGTTGGGGGGGGGGGGGGGCAGTTGGGGCGTTCGCCACACAAGCTCAGTTCACACTGGTTGTGTGGGACTGCGGGTGGAAACCGCTAAGGGACCCGCACTTCATCCCGCAGCTGCAACCACCTGCTCACAAAAATGCAGGACCCACGGGCAGGTGCCATTAATCCTTGCACTGGTACTATGGAAAAAAAATTGGTGTTCAGAGTGGGAGGTTAGTAGGGAGGGAGGGGGATGGTGGCTGGCAGGTGTGGAGGTAGGGTGATTGGTGGGTCCGGTGTCAGACTGATAGGGGAATTCAAACTGGTGAGGGTAAAGTGGTTGGCGGGTCCAGGGTCAGGCTGGGGGGTGGGGGTTAAGTATAACAAAAAGCCATTACTTATAATTGTCTCATGGGACCAGCGGGGTAAGTCTAAGAAATTTATAGCTTTTATTTTATTATGCCATTTTTATACTCTGAACAGAAACTTCCATGCTTCCCTGTGACACATGCAGGCTGATCCACAGCATAAAATGACCTTTCATATGTTTCGTCACTTCCTGGACTTATTCATGAATTACCCCATGAATAAGTCCAGGAAGTGACGAAACATGTCGGGGGCGTGGCTTAGCGGCATTCG